>WNGS01006137.1:48300-64976 GCA_020271785.1 Procambarus virginalis | reverse complement strand
ATTCAGAGATACACACATTCTTTATTGATGTGAGATTACCTATATTCACGTGATGAACATGAAAGAGAAGAGGTATGTTGCACATTTGGTGAATGTGAAGGAGAGAATCTATATTCACGTGATGAAATGACAGAGAAGAGGCACTGCTTCACATTTGGTGAATGTGAGACTACCTATTTCACGTGATGAACGTGAAAGAGAAGAGGTATTATTGCACATTTGGTGAATGTGAGAGAGAAAGAGAACCGATGTTCATGTGATGAATATAAAGAGATGAAGTAATGTGTTTTAAATGGTGAATGTGTGAGAGAAAAAGTATCAATAGCACCATGAAACTTGATGGCGATAATATTGGTCCTATTAATTATGCAGCAATAGAAAGTTTGGAAAGCTAATTATTATGATCATTTACATTATTTTTAATGACAAATTGAAAAATATGGCACGGACATTTGTAAAAAATATTAAGTGTCAATGAATCATGTTATTGGACTTAATGGATTTGGACTTAATTAATGGACTTGGAGATATAAAGTCACACGAAATACTTACGTAAGTCATGTATGCGATCCAGGCGCGGTAAGTGAGGTATGAGGACGACAAGTTCAGGTAGCGAGAGGCTGAGTGTCAGTTCCGCGAGAGTGTTGGGCAGGCGGGGTATGGCTCCCTCAGACAAGTGACTCTCAAACCTGTCTAAGCTACACTCATTCACATATGGGACTAATAGAACAAGAACCCGGCAATGTGATGTTATAGTGGCCAGAATACGCCTGGGATATAGACGTATCTGGCAGCTTTCTCAAAACCCAAATGTCGAGTACACAATGTGTCAACTTTGTGAAAGAGAAAACATGCACTCTCTTGAACATTATATTGTAGAATGTCCCATACTGGCTGACTTTCGCCCTCCTGGGCTGAGGTATGCTGAACTGTGTATTATTATATGAGTACGGAACACTTGATGATATATTGGACATGTATCCAAGATTGACCATGTAATGTATCAATTATACAATGTATGTATGTGAGTAACTATATAACCTGAGCTTATAAAAGCACCTTAATCACCTTCAGTGATTAAGTGCTTAATTGCACACTAGTTTCTCTGTCAGCTATCTCACCCTGTCAGAGTAAAAGAGACAAATGTATGTGAATGCATGTGTGTGTATATATGCATGTATATATGTATATGTACGTATATATGTGTGTATGTATATGTATGTGTATAAAGTACATATGGAAGCTGATCAGAATTGCATTTCACCTTTGTAATGACATTAATGACACTTCGAACACTTTATGTAGGGCATACGTAAATCTGTGTATCTATGTATTTACGTATGTAGGTTAGTTTAACATTTTAAAAGTACCGAATCACCTTCTGTGGTTGATTGTTCAATAAATCCCTGAACTATATGTTTAACTGATCTCTAACCCTGTCTATGGAGGACAGAAGAAAATGTATATTTGCTGATTAGCATTGTAAATGTGCGGCCACGTTTGTGGTAGAAAATAATAATAAAAAAAAAAACTGCCAGGAGCTGTCAGGGTTTCCAAACACGTGTCTGGGACTTTTCTCTTAATAACTTTTAAACTGACATCTTCAAAGAACAACAAGAACTTGTCACATTTTATATTGGAGTTGATCACATTTGGACTTTAGGTCTGGATATTAGCTTGTTGGTTATAAACTTGTGTTACTTGTGTTAAAACTTGTTATAAACTTGTCTTGAACTTGTCTCATAGACTTCTGTGTTTGTGGTGAGATTGTTAAGTTCTTCTGGAGCCTCTACGCACAGCAGCGCCAACAAGGTCAAGGTGAGAGGAGTATTGAGGTACTCCCCAAGGAACTCGCCCAACTGATCTATGCGTTGCATAAACTTCTCATTCATGGCTCTTCGTTGGCTCTCTTCAACCACCAATACGTTGATGATGTTATTGGCATACTCAGAGCGAAGCTGTGGGCTGATACCTAAGACCAGGATGTTGTAGCAGGCTTTGTTGAAAGGGACAAGCTCTGAGAGGTTCTCGTCCCAGCCCGGTCGTGTGGTTATCACGAGCCTTACATTCTGGCTGGGGTGATGCAACAGCTCCGTAACCAACCTGTCCTCTTAAAAAGAACGTCGCATTTGGCCGTTTGCCCGTATGGCCGAATTTGGACGTAATTTGAAAATGAAAAAATATGAAAATAAATTTAGGATTTTTTTTCAACAACAGTAAGTTAAGGGTCCTCTGATAGGTTAGGTGGGCAGGAAATTCTCATAAAGTTTCAAAACGTTATGAAAAACGTTAATTTAAAGTGTCCTCTCATAACCTCTGCGCGCACGCCGGACGACTCAAATAGAAAACGGAACAGAATGTCACTTTTGTGAGTCGATTTCATTTCAAATTACGTCCAAATTTGTCCATATCACGCATACGAGCCAAAAGTGACGTTCTTTTTAAGAGGACGGGTTGCCGTAACCACCTTCAGTGAGTTTTTGTTGACCTCGTCATAGCCATCAATCAAGATTAGCATGTTTAAGTTCAAGATAATGTCCTTAAACATCTGGAAGTTAACATCTGACGTTAGCAATGTTTGAGACAGCAAGATTTTGAGTAGATCATTGAAGGTATTAAGATGTGAGTCCCTGCACTGTACATAGAAAACGAGGTCCACAGTGCCCAGGTGACGTATGGCAGCAGGGTCCTCTACCCACTTCTCGAGGATGAGCTTGAGTAAAGTTGTCTTGCCCATACCACCTTCCCCCGTCAGGAGGACACACTGAGGGACTCTTCCGTCCTCTCGTCTCATACTCAGATGTCTTCATAGTTTATGTCCTGACCCTTTGATGCGTTGGAAGGTCTTACACCAATTGTGAGATCTTGAAGAAGTTGCAATCTTGTGAAAGTAAGACTTGGGTTGTGGTTAATATTGAGGTGGAGCCAGGGTGCGGGATTGATCTGGTACAGCAGTTTATGCTCGACAGTTAGCTCCTCCTTGCTCTTCTGCTTAACCTTAACTTCTTCTGTTATTTCAGTTATGAAGATTTTTATCTCCTGGTGGAGCTGATCCAAGTGTGTCTTATCTGAGGGGTCCAGACGTTCTCTGATCTTTGCTCGAAGTCCATCAATATATTCGGTGACATCTTTGATAACGTCACAAGACGAAGTCTTAACAACCTCTTCTGTTTAACTGTGTAATATTCTCGTACTTATTTTTAATTAGACATTAGCAGATGAAATAGACATCCATCTTCCTTTCAAGGAGCACTTATGAAGAATAGAACCTTGGAGTAAAAATCCACAACTAACTGAAAGTTGTACAACAGGTAGGAGTAGCAGTAAAAAAAAGCTAACCAAACCCTTGGAATAATAAAACGTATTTTGACTTGCTGGTTAAGTTTGTAAGCTTTAAGCCTACAAACATAGGATTATGCCTAAATGGTAGGAGTGAGTGCCCCAAAGATACAATGACAGTGTTCTCAACGCTTATATTTGTCGAGCTCTTACCGACTGCTCAAAATGGAGCAACGTGAGTAGGGAGTTTGAAAGAATAACACAGGTGTTGGTGAACAATGGATACAGCAACACAGAAATAACCACTACAATAAGACGACCCTTGGATCGATGGTACAATCCTGAACGAAAAATAGAAACTACAACACCTCTAATAAAATTATATTATAAATCCACCATGCATAGTGAACATAAAAACGTAGAATGAATAATGAAAGAAATAATCCGTAAAGGAGTAATAAGCGTAACTCCTAACCAAAACGTAGACCTAATCATATTCAATAAAACAAAGAAGACTACCGACTTCCTTATTAAAAACCGGCTGAAGCCGACGGTGAACCCTTTACAGCAGTGAAACGTGGTATATATGTACACCTGCCCCCACGAAGGATGTAGCCTTCAATCTAAGTATTTTACAGATAGACTATTTTACAAGATCTTCTTTTCGACGGCTCATAAAACGGAGGAATGGATCCTGAAAGATATTGTTGATAGGAACGTTATCCCTACAAACAAAAATCAGAAAATACAATTGACCATTTACTATAAAACTAAAAAAACGGCCAACCTACTCATGAAAAACTCTTCAGACACAAAGCAGAACGCCTTGAAAGAAACCAATGTCGTCTATGCCTTCAAATGCCCACTTGGGGACTGTAAGCCCTAAAGAACTCAGTATATAGGCAAGACAACAACGTCTCTTTCCATTACCACTGGAACATTATCTAACACAGTGCACAGTTACAAACCCATTAAGATTTCAACTTAGATTCAACAGAGCAGAAGAAGTTGTTAAACACATATGGCAAAATCTTACTGAAGCGACCATACGAGTAATAAATACTTACTCCGCCCAAGTAAAACAGAAACAAGCAACACTTAGTGGGCCAGCCAGAGGCTTAGGGCCTGCCAGCCAGAGGCTTAGGGCCCGCGCAGGAATATCCCTGCAAAAAAAGTCTCTTTCCAGTCGATTAACAATGCATAAACACCAGGGGCTCCATCAAGGAACATATATTCTCTTCTCACAACCAGACCATCACCAGAGAAATCTTAACAAACAACACAGAAATTATCGATAGATACAGTGATATCAGGAGGCTCGACATCAGCGGGGCACTACACATCAAAACGTCAACACCAGCAATCAACAGCCAATTAATGCACAACTATATTCTACCTACTTCAAGACCCCGAACTATTATGGAAGCAACAAGACGAAGTATGGGCCAATAGGCCTTCTGCAGTTACTTCCATTCTTTTGTTCTCATATCCAAGTTATACCCATTGTTTCGTGTTCTGTCTAACACAACCGGACAAAAGAGTGTTGATCGAGTGGTTAAGGTGTCGTGTACGCCAGCAGAGTGCTCTTGGCAGTATGGGTTCGAGTCACTTCTGGGGTGAGAGTTCTAGTTGCATATAGTCCTGGGGACCATTCAGGCTTGTTCGCATTTGTGTTCCTCACGTGTGCCCCAAAGAATGAGGTGATTTGATAAAATACCATGCCCAAGATTACCAACCGAGTGTCGATGGGGGGGATGGAAATAGCCTTGGCTACCATCCTCTTTTGTCCGGTCGTGTTGGTCGAGTGGTTAAGGTGTCCTGTACGCCAGCAGAGTGCTCCTGGCAGCATGGGTTCGAGTCACTTCTGGGGTGTGAGTTTTCAGTTGCATATAGTCCTGGGGACCATTCAGGCTTGTTCGCAAATATATATATACATATATATAACAGGAAATTAATGCATGTGAGGTAAACTGCACCTCACGTGCATTAATTGGCTGTTGATTGCTGGTCCAGCAATCAACAGCCAATTAATGCACAACTATATTCTACCTACTTCAAGACTCCGTACAAATATTGAAGCATCAAGAGGAAGTATGGGCCCATAGGCCCTTTGCAGTTACTTCTATTCTAATGCTCTCTTATATCCAATTAATACCCATTGTTCCGTGTTCTAGCTTGTGTTTGTCAAAAGTTTGTTCACCTCATTCAAAACTGTTGCAACATATCACCTCACCCAAGTGCGAGTATATAAGACAGATAAGCTGTTTAGTTTTAGCATAAGTAAAACTCTGTTTAGTGTTTTCAGGTTACAGTTGTGTGTGTAAACTAAAGTCATTGAAAATGTAATAAGTTATTATGAAACGCGTTCAAGCGTCGCGTCAGACTAGAAATAAAAATGAATTTTGGAGAATTGATTTTTCAATTACCATCGACAGTAAAAAGAAACATAAGAAATATTGAGAAAATTCGTGTTAGAATTATTAATCTTACTTTTTCAGTCATATTTAACAACATATGTTTACAAGAAAGACTGCTACCAAAATATACTAATATATATATTTATACATTGTTACGATAATCTCCTTCAAGAGAGATTTGGCCTGCTCGTTCCTATCACCATGTTACTTCAGTACATCTACAATATCTAGATACTACAAGCAAGTGTAGTACATATTTAGTCAAATGCAAATTTGCCAGGCACATACATATATCACACTCACTCTCCACCTACCCCCTCCATCGTCGCCGATCACCAAACTACCATTTCCAGCCTTCCCGCTTCTGATTGGTGAATCGACTTCTGCACCACTTCACCTCAGCGCCATCTACCTAGCCGATGTCTGGGCCTGCACCAGCCATTGGAGTTAGAATATCCTGTGCTCTCAAAGCTGACACAACCATCTGATATACACTCTGTCTATTAGTGGATGTTCTCAGCCAGCGCTTTATTCTCAGCACCTGTTAATTTCATTTTTGTCTTTATCCATTTTAGAATAACGTCACCACTATTTTATTTTGTTATTTTTTTACTTTATCATCTTGTTAGTGTGCACTCTACATAGCCAAGGAATTGTCTTATTCATAATTTGTTTTCAATTTAATTAAAGTTTCATTGTTCATACTATTTGTTTTGCTTGTTTTGCCTTACTTTGCCACAGGACACAACAGCTACGCAGTCGTCTTTTTTTTTTAATGTGATAGGCATTGACACCAGCCATTGGGAGGACTGCCGAACACCTACACTTCTTTTTTCCATCACATTTAATGGGGGGCCTGTCCTAGGAGCCTCACTCAGGCACTAGTACTAAAACATCAATTTGAGGTAAGTGTACTTGGCTTTGATACAGTTGCTTTTCAATATTTTCATTACTTTTAATATTTATATATTTATATGGTGCTGTGTATTTTGTGCTTTCCGAGGGTAGCATATTGTGAGTGTTGGATAACTGGACCACTCCTCTAGAGGGCCTTATACTCCTCTAGAGGGCCTTATACTCCTCTAGAGGCCCTTATACTCCTCTAGAGGGCCTTATACTCCTCTAGAGGCCCTATACTCCTCTAGAGGCCTTATACTCCTCTAGAGCCTTATACTCCTCTAGAGGGCCTTATACTCCTCTAGAGGCCCTTATACTCCTCTAAGGGCCTTATACTCCTCTAGAGGCCTTATACTCCTCTAGAGGGCCCTTATACTCCTCTAGAGGCCTTATACTCCTCTAGAGGGCCTTATACTCCTCTAGAGGCCCTTATACTCCTCTAGAGGGCCTTATACTCCTCTAGAGGCCCTATACTCCTCTAGAGGGCCTTATACTCCTCTAGAGGGCCTTATACTCCTCTAGAGGCCTTATACTCCTCTAGAGGCCTTATACTCCTCTAGAGGCTTATACTCCTCTAGAGGGCCTTATACTCCTCTAGAGGGCCTTATACTCCTCTAGAGGCCTTATACCCTCTAGAGGGCCTTATACTCCTCTAGAGGCCTTATACTCCTCTAGAGGGCCTTATACTCCTCTAGAGGCCTTATACTCTCCTCTAGAGGGCCTTATACTCCTCTAGAGGGCTTATACTCCTCTAGAGGGCCTTATACTCCTCTAGAGGGCCTTATACTCCTCTAGAGGGCCTTATACTCCTCTAGAGGGCCTTATACTCCTCTAGAGGGCCTTATACTCCTCTAGAGGGCCTTATACTCCTCTAGAGGCCTTATACTCCTCTAGAGGGCCTTATACTCTCTAGAGGGCCTTATACTCTCCTCTAGAGGGCCTTACTCCTCTAGAGGCTTATACTCCTCTAGAGGGCCTTATACTCCTCTAGAGGGCCTATACTCCTCTAGAGGGCCTTATACTCCTCTAGAGGGCCTTATACTCCTCTAGAGNTCCTATAGAGTGCCTTATACTCCTCTAGAGGGCCTTATACTCCTCTAGAGGGCCTTATACTCCTCTAGAGGCCTTATACCCTCTAGAGGTGCCTTATACTCCTCTAGAGCCTTATACTCCTCTAGAGGGCCTTATACTCCTCTAGAGGGCCTTATACTCCTCTAGAGGGCCTTATACTCCTCTAGAGGGCCTTATACTCCTCTAGAGGGCCTTATACTCCTCTAGAGGGCCTTATACTCCTCTAGAGTGCCTTATACTCCTCTAGAGTGCCTTATACTCCTCTAGAGTGCCTTATAACTCTAGAGTGCCTTATACTCCTCTAGAGTGCCTTATACTCCTCTAGAGTGCCTTATACTCCTCTAGAGTGCCCTATACTCCTCTAGAGTGCCTTATACTCCTCTAGAGTGCCTTATACTCCTCTAGAGGGCCTTATACTCCTCTAGAGGCCCTTTTACTCTTCTAGAGTGCCTTATACTCCTCTAGAGTGCCTTATACTCCTCTAGAGTGCCTTATACTCTCTGAAAGGCGTTTTACCCTTATATAGAGAAGGCTGCAGTGATAAAACAATCGCCAGAGGTCTGCAGGAACCAGAGGTCTGCTGCAACCAGAGGTCTGCAGGACCCCAGAGGTCTGCAGGACCCAGAGGTCTGCAGGACCCAGAGGTCTGCAGGACCCAGAGGTCTGCAGGACCCAGAGGTCTGCAGGACTCAGAGGTCTGCAGGAACCAGAGGTCTCCAGGACTCAGAGGTCTGCAGGACCCAGAGGTCGACAGGATCCAGAGGTCTGCAGGACCCAGAGGTCTGCAGGACCCAGAGGTCTGCAGGACTCAGAGGTCTGCAGGAACCAGAGGTCTGCAGGACCCAGAGGTCTGCAGGACCCAGAGATCTACAGGACCCAGAGGTCTGCAGGACTCAGAAGTCTGCAGGACCCAGAGGTCTGCAGGAACCAGAGGTCTGCAGGACCCAGAGGTCGACAGGAACCAGAGGTCTGCAGGATCCAGAGGTCTGCAGGACCCAGAGCTCTGCAGAACCCAGAGGTCGACGTGACCCAGAGGTCGACAGGGCCCAGAAGTCGACAGGACCAAGAGGTCTGCAGGACCCAGAGGTCGGCAGGACCCAGAGGTCTGCAGGACCCAGAGGTCGACAGGAACCAGACGTCTGCAGGACCCAGAGGTCGACAGGACCCAGTGGTCTGCAGGAACCAGAGGTCTGCAGGAACCAGAGGTCGGCAGGAACCAGAGGTCTGCAGGACCCAGAGGTCTGCAGGAACCAGAGGTCGACAGGACCCAGAGGTCTGCAGGACTCAGAGGTCTGCATGAACCAGAGGTCGGCAGGAACCAGAGGTCTGCAGGAACCAGAGGTCGGCAGGACCCAGAGGTCGACAGGAACCAGAGGTCTGCAGGACCCAGAGGTCGACAGGAACCAGAGGTCTGCAGGACCCAGAGGTCTGCAGGACCCAGAGGTCTGCAGGACTCAGAGGTCTGCAGGAACCAGAGGTCTGCAGGACCCAGAGGTCTGCAGGACCCAGAGGTCTGCAGGACCCAGAGGTCTGCAGGACTCAGAAGTCTGCAGGAACCAGAGGTCTGCAGGACTCAGAGGTCGACAGGACCCAGAGGTCTGCAGGGCCCAGAGGTCTGCAGGACCCAGAGGTCTGCAGGACCCAGAGGTCTGCAGGACTCAGAGGTCTACAAGACCCAGAGGTCTGCAGGACTCAGAGGTCTGCAGGAACCAGAGGTCTGCAGGACTCATAGGTCTGCAGGACCCAGAGGTCTGCAGGACCCAGAGGTCTGCAGGACCCAGAGGTCTGCAGGAACCAGAGGTCTGCAGGACCCAGAGGTCTGCAGGACTCAGAGGTCTGCAGGAACCAGAGGTCTGCAGGACTCAGAGGTCTGCAGGACTCAGAGGTCTGCAGGACCCAGAGGTCTGCAGGACCCAGAGGTCTGCAGGACCCAGATGTCTGCAGGACCCAGAGGTCTGCAGGACCCAGAGGTCGACAGGAACCAGAGGTCGACAGGAACCAGAGGTCTGCAGGACCCAGAGGTCTGCAGGAACCAGAGGTCTGCAGGACCCAGAGGTCGACAGGAACCAAAGGTCTGCAGGACCCAGAGGTCTGCAGGACCCAGAGGTCGACGGACCCAGAGGTCGCAGGGCCCAGAGGTCGACAGGACCCAGAGGTCTGCAGGACCCAGAGGTCGGCAGGACCCAGAGGTCTGCAGGACCCAGAGGTCGCAGGAACCAGAGGTCTGCAGGACCCAGAGGTCGACAGGACCCAGAGGTCTGCAGGAAACAGAGGTCTGCAGGACCAGAGGTCTGCAGGAACCAGAGGTCGCAGGAACCAGAGGTCTGCAGGACCCAGAGGTCTGCAGGAACCAGAGGTCGACAGGACCCAGAGGTCTGCAGGACTCAGAGGTCTGCATGAACCAGAGGTCGGCAGGAACCAGAGGTCTGCAGGAACCAGAGGTTGCAGGACCCAGAGGTCGACAGGAACCAGAGGTCTGCAGGACCCAGAGGTCGCAGGAACCAGAGGTCTGCAGGACCCAGAGGTCTGCAGGACCCAGAGGTCTGCAGGACTCAGAGGTCTGCAGGAACCAGAGGTCTGCAGGACCAGAGGTCTGCAGGACCAGAGGTCTGCAGGAACCAGAGGTCTGCAGGACTCAGAGGTCGACAGGACCCAGAGGTCTGCAGGACCCAGAGGTCTGCAGGACCCAGAGGTCTGCAGGACCCAGAGGTCTGCAGGACTCAGAGGTCTGCAGGACCCAGAGGTCTGCAGGACTCAGAGGTCTGCAGGAACCAGAGGTCTGCAGGACTCAGAGGTCTGCAGGACCCAGAGGTCTGCAGGACCCAGAGGTCTGCAGGACCCAGAGGTCTGCAGGAACCAGAGGTCTGCAGGACCCAGAGGTCTGCAGGACTCAGAGGTCTGCAGGAACCAGAGGTCTGCAGGACCAGAGGTCTGCAGGACCAGAGGTCTGCAGGACCCAGAGGTCTGCAGGACCCAGAGGTCTGCAGGACCCAGAGGTCTGCAGGACCCAGAGGTCTGCAGGACCCAGAGGTCGACAGGAACCAGAGGTCTGCAGGACCCAGAGGTCTGCAGGACCCAGAGGTCTGCAGGACCCAGAGGTCTGCAGGACCCAGAGGTCGCAGGAACCAGAGGTCTGCAGGACCCAGAGGTCGACAGGAACCAGAGGTCTGCAGGAACCAGAGGTCTGCAGGACCCAGAGGTCGACAGGAACCAGAGGTCTGCAGGACCCAGAGGTCTGCAGGACCCAGAGGTCTGCAGGACCCAGAGGTCTGCAGGACCAGAGGTCTGCAGCAACCAGAGGTCTGCAGGACCCAGAGGTCTGCAGGACCCAGAGGTCTGCAGGACCCAGAGGTCTGCAGGACCCAGAGGTCTGCAGGACCCAGAGGTCTGCAGGACCAGAGGTCTGCAGGACCCAGAGGTCTGCAGGACCCAGAGGTCTGCAGGACCCAGAGGTCTGCAGGACCCAGAGGTCGACAGGACCCAGAGGTCTGCAGGACCCAGAGGTCTGCAGGAACCAGAGGTCGACAGGACCCAGAGGTCTGCAGGACCCAGAGGTCGCAGGACCCAGAGGTCTGCAGGACCCAGAGGTCGACAGGAACCAGAGGTCGGCAGGACCCAGAGGTCGCAGGAACCAGAGGTCTGCAGGACCCAGAGGTCGACAGGACCCAGAGGTCTGCAGGAACCAGAGGTCTGCAGGACCCAGAGGTCTGCAGGACCAGAGGTCGACAGGAACCAGAGGTCTGCAGGACCCAGAGGTCTGCAGGACCAGAGGTCTGCAGGAACCAGAGGTCGACAGGACCCAGAGGTCTGCAGGACCCAGAGGTCTGCAGGACCCAGAGGTCTGCAGGACCCAGAGGTCTGGAGGACTCAGAGGTCTGCAGGACCTGCAGAGGTCTGCAGGACCCAGAGGTCTGCAGGACCAGAGGTCTGCAGGACCCAGAGGTCGACAGGAACCAGAGGTCTGCAGGACCCAGAGGTCTGCAGGAACCAGAGGTCGACAGGAACCAGAGGTCTGCAGGAACCAGAGGTCGCAGGAACCAGAGGTCTGCAGGAACCAGAGGTCTGCAGGAACCAGAGGTCTGCAGGACCCAGAGGTCGCAGGAACCAAAGGTCTGCAGGACCCAGAGGTCTGCAGGACCCAGAGGTCTGCAGGACCCAGAGGTCTGCAGGACCCAGAGGTCTGCAGGAACCAGAGGTCTGCAGGACCCAGAGGTCTGCAGGACCCAGAGGTCTGCAGGACCCAGAGGTCTGCAGGACCCAGAGGTCTGCAGGACCCAGAGGTCTGCAGGACCCAGAGGTCTGCAGGACCCAGAGGTCTGCAGGAACCAGAGGTCGACAGGACCAGAGGTCTGCAGGACCCAGAGGTCTGCAGGACCCAGAGGTCTGCAGGACCCAGAGGTCTGCAGGAACCAGAGGTCTGCAGGACCCAGAGGTCGCAGGAACCAGAGGTCTGCAGGACCCAGAGGTCTGCAGGACCCAGAGGTCTGCAGGAACCAGAGGTCTGCAGGACCCAGAGGTCTGCAGGACCCAGAGGTCGACAGGAACCAGAGGTCTGCAGGACCCAGAGGTCTGCAGGACCAGAGGTCTGCAGGAACCAGAGGTCTGCAGGAACCAGAGGTCTGCAGGACCCAGAGGTCTGCAGGAACCAGAGGTCTGCAGGACCCAGAGGTCTGCAGGACCCAGAGGTCTGCAGGACCAGAGGTCTGCAGGAACCAGAGGTCTGCAGGAACCAGAGGTCTGCAGGAACCAGAGGTCTGCAGGAACCAGAGGTCTGCAGGACCCAGAGGTCTGCAGGAACCAGAGGTCTGCAGGACCCAGAGGTCTGCAGGACCCAGAGGTCTGCAGGAACCAGAGGTCTGCAGGAACCAGAGGTCTGCAGGAACCAGAGGTCTGCAGGAACCAGAGGTCTGCAGGAACCAGAGGTCTGCAGGAACCAGAGGTCTGCAGGAACCAGAGGTCTGCAGGACCCAGAGGTCTGCAGGACCCAGAGGTCTGCAGGAACCAGAGGTCTGCAGGACCCAGAGGTCTGCAGGAACCAGAGGTCTGCAGGACCCAGAGGTCTGCAGGAACCAGAGGTCTGCAGGACCCAGAGGTCTGCAGGAACCAGAGGTCTGCAGGACCCAGAGGTCTGCAGGACCCAGAGGTCTGCAGGACCAGAGGTCTGCAGGAACCAGAGGTCTGCAGGAACCAGAGGTCTGCAGGAACCAGAGGTCTGCAGGACCCAGAGGTCTGCAGGAACCAGAGGTCTGCAGGAACCAGAGGTCTGCAGGACCCAGAGGTCTGCAGGAACCAGAGGTCTGCAGGACCCAGAGGTCTGCAGGACCCAGAGGTCTGCAGGAACCAGAGGTCTGCAGGAACCAGAGGTCTGCAGGAACCAGAGGTCTGCAGGAACCAGAGGTCTGCAGGAACCAGAGGTCTGCAGGAACCAGAGGTCTGCAGGAACCAGAGGTCTGCAGGACCCAGAGGTCTGCAGGAACCAGAGGTCTGCAGGACCCAGAGGTCTGCAGGAACCAGAGGTCTGCAGGACCCAGAGGTCTGCAGGAACCAGAGGTCTGCAGGACCCAGAGGTCTGCAGGAACCAGAGGTCTGCAGGACCCAGAGGTCTGCAGGAACCAGAGGTCTGCAGGACCCAGAGGTCTGCAGGAACCAGAGGTCTGCAGGACCCAGAGGTCTGCAGGAACCAGAGGTCTGCAGGACCCAGAGGTCTGCAGGAACCAGAGGTCTGCAGGACCCAGAGGTCTGCAGGAACCAGAGGTCTGCAGGACCCAGAGGTCTGCAGGAACCAGGGAGCTTAGATGAACCAGAAGAGAGGAGAGGGAGGAATGGTCTATTAAACCGTGAGGCAGTGGTAACCCCCCCCCCCCGGTGATTCACGAGCACTCTGGTCTGGCCACAGAGTATCCCAGCCATCTCTGGGACACCCAGCATCTTGCCACAGAGTATCCCAGCCATCTCTGGGACACCCAGCATCTTGCCACAGAGTATCCCAGCCATCTCTGGGACACCCAGCATCTTGCCACAGAGTATCCCAGCCATCTCTGGGACACCCAGCATCTTGCCACAGAGTATCCCAGCCATCTCTGGGACACCCAGCATCTTGCCACAGGGTATCCCAGCCATCTCTGGGACACCCAGCATCTTGCCACAGAGTATCCCAGCCATCTCTGGGACACCCAGCATCTTGCCACAGAGTATCCCAGCCATCTCTGGGACACCCAGCATCTTGCCACAGAGTATCCCAGCCATCTCTGGGACACCCAGCATCTTGCCACAGAGTATCCCAGCCATCTCTGGGACACCCAGCATCTTGCCACAGGGTATCCCAGCCATCTCTGGGACACCCAGCATCTTGCCACAGAGTATCCCAGCCATCTCTGGGACACCCAGCATCTTGCCACAGAGTATCCCAGCCATCTCTGGGACACCCAGCATCTTGCCACAGAGTATCCCAGCCATCTCTGGGACACCCAGCATCTTGCCACAGAGTATCCCAGCCATCTCTGGGACACCCAGCATCTTGCCACAGAGTATCCCAGCCATCTCTGGGACACCCAGCATCTTGCCACAGAGTATCCCAGCCATCTCTGGGACACCCAGCATCTTGCCACAGGGTATCCCAGCCATCTCTGGGACACCCAGCATCTTGCCACAGAGTATCCCAGCCATCTCTGGGACACCCAGCATCTTGCCACAGGGTATCCCAGCCATCTCTGGGACACCCAGCATCTTGCCACAGAGTATCCCAGCCATCTCTGGGACACCCAGCATCTTGCCACAGAGTATCCCAGCCATCTCTGGGACACCCAGCATCTTGCCACAGGGTATCCCAGCCATCTCTGGGACACCCAGCATCTTGCCACAGAGTATCCCAGCCATCTCTGGGACACCCAGCATCTTGCCACAGAGTATCCCAGCCATCTCTGGGACACCCAGCATCTTGCCACAGAGTATCCCAGCCATCTCTGGGACACCCAGCATCTTGCCACAGGGTATCCCAATGACAGATGTAATTTGGATTTCTTTAACGTGACAATTCCAACCTGGCATACTTCTTATATTTGTTATTTAGAAGGGTTCTCTCTCCCCTTCCTTAACTAACACTGACATGACAGATTTGGAAAAAGAGTAATTGAAACTGTTTTGATAGATATTACACTGAAGATTAGCGTTGACAGTTGAAATAAATGATACATGATTATTATTAAGTTTTCTGTTAAACAGACACTCAAAGCTTTTCCAGGTCAGCAATAGTGACTTTCTCCCAGTTTAAACAAGACAGGTCTCAGACCAGAGTCCTGAGGACCATTGACAACTATGGTAATGTTGCACTTGAGTGTTGTATCAACATGGTTTATATATACGGTAAACAAGACAGGTCTCAGACCAGAGTCCTGAGGACCATTGACAAAAAAAACTATGGTAATGTTGCACTTGAGTGTTGTATCAACATGGTTTATATATACGGTAAACAAGACAGGTCTCAGGCCAGAGTCCTGAGGACCATTGACAACTATGGTAATGTTGCACTTGAGTGTTGTATCAACATGGTTTATATATACGGTAAACAAGACAGGTCTCAGGCCAGAGTCCTGAGGACCATTGACAACTATGGTAATGTTGCACTTGAGTTTTGTATCAACATGGTTTATATATACGGTAAACAAGACAGGTCTCAGGCCAGAGTCCTGAGGACCATTGACAACTATGGTAATGTTGCACTTGAGTGTTGTATCAACATGGTTTATATATACGGTAAACAAGACAGGTCTCAGGCCAGAGTCCTGAGGACCATTGACAACTATGGTAATGTTGCACTTGAGTGTTGTATCAACATGGTTTATATATACGGTAAACAAGACAGGTCTCAGGCCAGAGTCCTGAGGACCATTGACAACGTTTACCACTCGGATTTGTCTTACTCTGTTTCTGTTGAAAAAGTCATATCATATACCACTAGCAAGTTAATACCTCCAAACAATAGGCCTCAGAGAATGAGTGAAAATAAAAGTGTTTAACTTGTTTAAACTTACATTTTACTTTATTTCAGATAATGCATGTATTTACTTTAATACTTGTAGTACTTCACTATAGAAATTATTTTACAGTACTACTTACAGTATCAAAGGAGGTGTACATATTGTAGTTTCTTTAATAAAGAAATTGTACATTTAAGTGAGCAGTGGGACACTTACTGTATTAAACTACTTGAACACTAAGTTACATAATGTATTAAAGAACTTGTACAGTAAGCTACTTACTGTAATAAAGTAAGTGCCCAAAAGGCTAGCAACTGTATTAGAGCAAGTTTACAATAGGATACAGAAAATATATATACAGTAAGCTGCTTAATGTATTACAGTAAGTTACAGTAGAGAACTTACTGCATTTAGTTGTACATTAAGCAACTTACAATAACACAGGTGTATATATGCTCCTTCTTGATCTTGAGGATAATAAGGTTAAGACACACCAAAAGTCAGCCAAAAAATCTCAAGGCCTAAAATCCCTAAAATGTTACAATAACTAAGATCTCGTAACAAATAAAGACCCAAAACTAATATTATTGATCCAATAAACAATAGTAAAAAGTCATATTGATAATAAAGTATAGAAAACGCTAATATATCAATTACATACTAAAACATATGATAAACTCAGGAGACAAATGCTTATCTATACCTTCCACTACAGACTGGTAGACTGCTTATCTATACCTTCCACTACAGACTGGTAGGCTGCTTATCTATACCTTCCACTACAGACTGGTAGGCTGCTTATCTATACCTTCCACTACAGATGGTAGGCTGCTTATCTATACCTTCCACTACAGACTGGTAGGCTGCTTATCTATACCTTCCACTACAGACTGGTAGGCTGCTTATCTATACCTTCCACTACAGACTGGTAGGCTGCTTATCTATACCTTCCACTACAGACTGGTAGGCTGCTATCTATACCTTCCATACAGACTGGTAGGCTGCTTATCTATACCTTCCACTACACATAAAGGGT
>WNGS01006137.1:0-18464 GCA_020271785.1 Procambarus virginalis | reverse complement strand
GCTTTACCTACAGCATAAAGAGGATTACAGAAACAAGAAATCGCAGTGGTTAACTGCTTCTGGAATCCTTCCTCGAATGTAGATGTTGCTGGTTCTTTGAGTATGTAAGTGAACAATAAAGAACTAAAGATACAAATTAAATATGTGGTATAAAATATGTGTATGTGACGTATATTCATATAAGCACAGACGTTGCGGTGTTCAGAGTGGGGACAGTGTTTCCACAGACCCCTGCCCACAGTTCCTAGAAACCAGGACAATTTAGCATCATGTGTCCATTTTGAACAAATCATTTACAAATTTATTGAACGTTTGTTAAAGAATTGTCTTTGAATTTACGTATCATTTCGCACTCTATCACATAGTGACGGAGGTGTGCAAATAATTTTGTTGACAGTTTACATTTGGTCAGGTTTACATTAAGGTTGCTGCAAATGTTGAATTTTCGGAGGACAAGACGGCTGCAGAAATCCTTAAAATTTGTGGAGGAGTAACGACCAACTCCGTATGCCAGTTAGTGTTAAAGGAGATGGCAATTGTTTGTTCAATGCCATCTCACTTATTTGTGGGGACGAGACGAGATCAGGAGAAATTAGAGCAAGAACAACTATTGCAATTGTAGACCAATGGGACTGGTATATAACACAGCATGATAACAAGGATTAAACCTAGTATCTCCCGATTTCAAGGAAGTTTGTCTCCATTCTGCCTTGCATGGAAAATTCATCAGTTATGACAATGTATGCAGCAAGTTCTGTTGTAAACAGAGAAATAATATCTGTATATTTGTCTGTCAACGGCTTCCTTGACAGCTGTATATCTATTCTCAATACAAAATTATGCCTCGGTGTGAAGTTACCTTGAGGTGCTTCCCGGGCTTAGCGTCCCCGCGGCCCGGTCGTCGACCAGGTCTCCTGGTTGCCGGACTGATCAACCAAGCTGTTGGACGCGGCTGCTCGCAGCCTGACGTATGAGTCACAGCCTGGTTGATTAGGTATCCTTTGGAGGTGCTTATCCAGTTCTCTCTTGAACACTGTGAGGGTTTGCCAGTTATGCCCCTTATATGTAGCGGAAGCGTGTTGAACAGTCTCGGGCCTCTGATGTTGATAGAGTTCTCTCTCAGAGTACCAGTTGCACCTCTGCTTTTCAACGGGGGTATTCTGCACATCCTGCCATGTCTTCTGGTTTCATGTGATGTTATATCTGTGTGCAGGTTTGGGACCAGCCCCTCTACTATTTTCCACGTGTAAATTATTATGTACCTCTCCCGCCTGCGCTCAAGGGAGTACAGATTTAGGCTCTTTAGTCGGTCCCAGTAGTTTAGATGTTTTACTGAGTGGATTCTAGCAGTAAAGGCTCTCTGCACGCTCTCCAGGTCAGCAATTTCTCCAGCTTTGAAAGGGGCTGTCATTGTGCAGCAGTACTCCACTCTAGAGAGCACAAGCGTTTTGAAAAGTATCATCATCGGTATAACATCTCTAGTGTGAAAAGTTTTTGTTATCCAACCTGTCATTTTTCTTGCAGTTGTGACGGCTACTTATTGTGTTCTTTAAAGGTAAGGTCTTCCGACATGAGTACACCCAGATCCTTTACATTGCCTTTTCGTTCTGTTATGATTTTCCCGAGTTTTGTACGTAGTTTCCGTTTTTATATTTTCATTTTTTCCATAGCGCATGAGCTATGGAAAAACTTATCTTCGTTAAACACCATATTATTTTCTGTAGCCCATAGAAAGACCTGATCTACATCTGACTGGAGGTTTGGCGTGTCTTCTATGTTGCCAACTCTCATGAAGATCCTAGTGTCATCTGCAAAGGATGATACAGTGCTATAGGTTGTGTTCTTGTCTATGTCCGATATGAGGATGAGAAAAAGTACTGGAGCAAGCACAGTACCCTGCAACCCGTCCTCATGTGTGAGGACGGGTTGCCCTGGCACGCAGTTTTCTTTTAAATTGTGATGACTTTAATCAGCCTATGTTCATCCCGTACCCATGACCATTCCCTTTGCCTACATGGATGAGGAATTAATATACACATGGAATATACTGGAGGGCCAAGTTACAAATCTACACAGTAAAATAATAATGTACTGGAGTGAACAAGAGTGTGTCAACAGAGATATGCAAGAAAATGCAGTATAGAACTAGTAAAGAGCAGAGGTGCCATAGGCACAATCAGAGAACACTGTATAAACATCAGAGGTCCGCGGTTGTTCAACGTCCTCCCAGCGACTATAAGAAATATTGCTGGAACAACCGTGGACATTTCAAGAGAAAACTAGACTGTTTTCTAAAAGAAGTTCCGGTTCAGCCGGGCTGTGGTGGGTATGTGGGCCTGCGGGCCGCTCCAAGCAACAGCCTGGTGGACCAAACTCTCACAAGTCGAGCCTGGCCTCGGGCCGGGCTTGGGCAGTAAAAGAACTCCCAGAACCCCATCAAGCAGGCTAGCCCCAAACGTCTAGCTTCCATCTATGGACAGACATTCAGAGATACACACATTCTCTTTTATTTATGTGAGATTACCTATATTCACGTGATGAACATGAAAGAGAAGAGGTATTGTTGCACATTTGGTGAATGTGAAGGAGAGAATCTATATTCACGTGATGAACATGACAGAGAAGAGGCACTGCTTCACATTTGGTGAATGTGAGACTACCTATATTCACGTGATGAACGTGAAAGAGAAGAGGTATTATTGCACATTTGGTGAATGTGAGAGAGAAAGAGAACCGATGTTCATGTGATGAATATAATAGAGATGAAGTAATGTGTTTTAAATGGTGAATGTGTGAGAGAAAAAGTATCAATAGCACCATGAAACTTGATGGCGATAATATTTGTCCTATTAATTATGCAGCAATAGAAAGTTTGGAAAGCTAATTAATTATGATCATTTACATTATTTTTAATGACAAATTGAAAAATATGGCACGGACATTTGTAAAAAATATTAAGTGTCAATGAATCATGTTATTGGACTTAATGGATTTGGACTTAATTAATGGACTTGGAGATATAAAGTCACACGAAATACTTACGTAAGTCATGTATGCGATCCAGGCGCGGTAAGTGAGGTATGAGGACGACAAGTTCAGGTAGCGAGAGGCTGAGTGTCAGTTCCGCGAGAGTGTTGGGCAGGCGGGGTATGGCTCCCTCAGACAAGTGACTCTCAAACCTGTCTAAGCTACACTCATTCACATATGGGACTAATAGAACAAGAACCCGGCAATGTGATGTTATAGTGGCCAGAATACGCCTGGGATATAGACGTATCTGGCAGCTTTCTCAAAACCCAAATGTCGAGTACACAATGTGTCAACTTTGTGAAAGAGAAAACATGCACTCTCTTGAACATTATATTGTAGAATGTCCCATACTGGCTGACTTTCGCCCTCCTGGGCTGAGGTATGCTGAACTGTGTAATTATTATATGAGTACTGGAACACTTGATGATATATTGGACTTGTATCCAAGATTGACCATGTAATGTATCATTATACAATGTATGTATGTGATATAACTATATAACCTGAGCTTATAAAAGCACCTTAATCACCTTCAGTGATTAAGTGCTTAATTGCACACTAGTTTCTCTGTCAGCTATCTCACCCTGTCAGAGTAAAAGAGACAAATGTATGTGAATGCATGTGTGTGTATATATGCATGTATATATGTATATGTACGTATATATATGTGTGTGTATATATATGTATGAGTATAAAGTACATATGGAAGCTGATCAGAATTGCATTTCACCTTTATAAATGCACATTAATGACACTTCGAACACTTTATGTAGGGCATACGTAAATCTGTGTATCTATGTATTTACGTATGTAGGTTAGCTTAGCATTTTAAAAGTACCGAATCACCTTCTGTGGTTGATTGTTCAATAAATCCCTGAACTATATGTTTAACTGATCTCTAACCCTGTCTATGGAGGACAGAAGAAAATGTATATATTCTGGTTAGCATTGTAAATGTCTGGCCACGTTTGTGGTAGAAAATAATAATAATAATAATAAAAACTGCCAGGAGCTGTCAGGGTTTCCAAACACGTGTCTGGGACTTTTCTCTTAATAGCTTTTAAACTGACATCTTCAAAGAACAACAAGAACTTGTCACATTTTATTTTGGAGTTGGTCACATTTTGGATTTTAGGTCTGGATATTAGCTTGTTGGTTATAAACTTGTGTTACTTGTGTTAAAACTTGTTATAAATTTGTCTTGAACTTGTCTCATAGACTTCTGTGTTTGTGGTGAGATTGTTAAGTTCTTCTGGAGCCTCTACGCACAGCAGCGCCAACAAGGTCAAGGTGAGAGGAGTATTGAGGTACTCCCCAAGGAACTCGCCCAACTGATCTATGCGTTGCATAAACTTCTCATTCATGGCTCTTCGTTGGCTCTCTTCAACCACCAATACGTTGATGATGTTATTGGCATACTCAGAGCGAAGCTGTGGGCTGATACCTAAGACCAGGATGTTGTAGCAGGCTTTGTTGAAAGGGACAAGCTCTGAGAGGTTCTCGTCCCAGCCCGGTTGTGTGGTTATCACGAGCCTTACATTCTGGCTGGGGTGATGCAACAGCTCCGTAACCACCTTCAGTGAGTTTTTGTTGACCTCGTCGTAGCTATCAATCAAGATTAGTATGTTTAAGTTCAAGATAATATCCTTAAACATCTGGAAGTCAACATCTGACTTTAGCAATGTTTGAGACAGCAAGATTTTGAGTAGATCATTGAAGGTATTAAGATGTGAGTCCCTGCACTGTACATAGAAAACGAGGTCCACAGTGCCCAGGTGACGTATGGCAGCAGGGTCCTCTACCCACTTCTCGAGGATGAGCTTGAGTAAAGTTGTCTTGCCCATACCACCTTCCCCCGTCAGGAGGACACACTGAGGGACTCTTCCGTCCTCTCGTCTCATGCTCAAGATGTCTTCATAGTTTATGTCCTGACCCTTTGATGCGTTGGAAGGTCTTAAACCAATTGTGAGATCTTGAAGAAGTTGCAATCTTGTGAAAGTAAGACTTGGGTTGTGGTTAATATTGAGGTGGAGCCAGGGTGCGGGATTGATCTGGTACAGCAGTTTATGCTCGACAGTTAGCTCCTCCTTGCTCTTCTGCTTAACCTTAACTTCTTCTGTTATTTCAGTTATGAAGATTTTTATCTCCTGGTGGAGCTGATCCAAGTGTGTCTTATCTGAGGGGTCCAGACGTTCTCTGATCTTTGCTCGAAGTCCATCAATATATTCGGTGACATCTTTTGATAACATCACAAGACAAAGTCTTAACAACCTCTTCTGTTTAACTGTGTAATATTCTCGTACTTATTTTTAATTAGACATTAGCAGATGAAATAGACATCCATCTTCCTTTCAAGGAGCACTTATGAAGAATAGAACCTTGGAGTAAAAATCCACAACTAACTGAAAGTTGTACAACAGGTAGGAGTAGCAGTAAAAAAAAGCTAACCAAACCCTTGGAATAATAAAACGTATTTTGACTTGCTGGTTAAGTTTGTAAGCTTTAAGCCTACAAACATAGGATTATGCCTAAATGGTAGGAGTGAGTGCCCCCAAAGATACAATGACAGTGTTCTCAACGCTTATATTCGTCGAGCTCTTACCGACTGTTCAAAATGGAGCAACGTGAGTAGGGAGTTTGAAAGAATAACACAGGTGTTGGTGAACAATGGATACAGCAACACAGAAATAATCACTACAATAAGACGACCCTTGGATCGATGGTACAATCCTGAACGAAAAATAGAAACTACAACACCTCTAATAAAATTATATTATAAATCCACCATGCATAGTGAACATAAAATCGTAGAATGAATAATGAAAGAAATAATCCGTAAAGGAGTAATAAGCGTAACTCCTAACCAAAACGTAGACCTAATCATATTCAATAAAACAAAGAAGACTACCGACTTCCTTATTAAAAACCGGCTGAAGCCGACGGTGAACCCTTTACAGCAGTGAAACGTGCTATATATGTACACCTGCCCCCACGAAGGATGTAGCCTTCAATCTAAGTATTTTACAGATAGACTATTTTACAAGATCTTCTTTTCGACGGCTCATAAAACGGAGGAATGGATCCTGAAAGATATTGTTGATAGGAACGTTATCCCTACAAACAAAAATCAGAAAATACAATTGACCATTTACTATAAAACTAAAAAAACGGCCAACCTACTCATGAAAAACTCTTCAGACACAAAGTAGAACGCTTTGAAGGAGACCAATGTCGTCTATGCCTTCAAATGTCCACTTGGGGACTGTAAGCCCTAAAGAACTCAGTATATAGGCAAGACAACAACGTCTCTTTCCATTACCACTGGAACATTATCTAACACAGTGCACAGTTACAAACCCATTAAGATTTCAACTTAGATTCAACAGAGCAGAAGAAGTTGTTAAACACATATGGCAAAATCTTGCCATATGTGTTTAACAAGGCATAGAAGTCATAGAAGTCTATGCCTTCAAATGCCCACTTGGGGACTGTAAGCCCTAAAGAACTCAGTATATAGGCAAGACAACAACGTCTCTTTCCATTACCACTGGAACATTATCTAACACAGTGCACAGTTACAAACCCATTAAGATTTCAACTTAGATTCAACAGAGCAGAAGAAGTTGTTAAACACATATGGCAAAATCTTACTGAAGCAACCATACGAGTAATAAATACTTATACTCCGCCGAAGTAAAACAGAAACAAGCAACGCTTAGTGGGCCAGCCAGAGGCTTAGGGCCCGCGCAGGAATATCCCTGCAAAAAAAGTCTCTTTCCAGTCGATTAACAATGCATAAACACCAGGGGCTCCATCAAGGAACATATATTCTCTTCTCACAACCAGACCATCACCAGAGAAATCTTAACAAACAACACAGAAATTATCGATAGATACAGTGATATCAGGAGGCTCGACATCAGCGGGGCACTACACATCAAAACGTCAACACCAGCAATCAACAGCCAATTAATGCACAACTATATTCTACCTACTTCAAGACCCCGAACTATTATGGAAGCAACAAGACGAAGTATGGGCCAATAGGCCTTCTGCAGTTACTTCCATTCTTTTGTTCTCATATCCAAGTTATACCCATTGTTTCGTGTTCTGTCTAACACAACCGGACAAAAAGAGTGTTGATCGAGTGGTTAAGGTGTCGTGTACGCCAGCAGAGTGCTCTTGGCAGTATGGGTTCGAGTCACTTCTGGTGTGAGAGTTCTAGTTGCATATAGTCCTGGGGACCATTCAGGCTTGTTCGCATTTGTGTTCCTCACGTGTGCCCCAAAGAATGAGGTGATTTGATAAAATACCATGCCCAAGATTGCCAACCGAGTGTCGATGGGGGGGATGGAAATAGCCTTGGCTACCATCCTCTTTTGTCCGGTCGTGTTGGTCGAGTGGTTAAGGTGTCCTGTACGCCAGCAGAGTGCTCCTGGCAGCATGGGTTCGAGTCACTTCTGGGGTGTGAGTTTTCAGTTGCATATAGTCCTGGGGACCATTCAGGCTTGTTCGCAAATATATATATACATATATATAACAGGAAATTAATGCATGTGAGGTAAACTGCACCTCACGTGCATTAATTGGCTGTTGATTGCTGGTCCAGCAATCAACAGCCAATTAATGCACAACTATATTCTACCTACTTCAAGACTCCGTACAAATATTGAAGCATCAAGAGGAAGTATGGGCCCATAGGCCCTTTGCAGTTACTTCTATTCTAATGCTCTCTTATATCCAATTAATACCCATTGTTCCGTGTTCTAGCTTGTGTTTGTCAAAAGTTTGTTCACCTCATTCAAAACTGTTGCAACATATCACCTCACCCAAGTGCGAGTATATAAGACAGATAAGCTGTTTAGTTTTAGCATAAGTAAAACTCTGTTTAGTGTTTTCAGGTTACAGTTGTGTGTGTAAACTAAAGTCATTGAAAATGTAATAAGTTATTATGAAACGCGTTCAAGCGTCGCGTCAGACTAGAAATAAAAATGAATTTTGGAGAATTGATTTTTCAATTACCATCGACAGTAAAAAGAAACATAAGAAATATTGAGAAAATTCGTGCTAGAATTACTAATCTTACTTTTTCAGTCATATTTAACAACATATATTTACAAGAAAGACTGCTACCAAAATATACTAATATATATATTTATACATTGTTACGATAATCTCCTTCAAGAGAGATTTGGCCTGCTCGTTCCTATCACCATGTTACTTCAGTACATCTACAATATCTAGATACTACAAGCAAGTGTAGTACATATTTAGTCAAATGCAAATTTGCCAGGCACATACATATATCACACTCACTCTCCACCTACCCCCTCCATCGTCGCCGATCACCAAACTACCATTTCCAGCCTTCCCGCTTCTGATTGGTGAATCGACTTCTGCACCACTTCACCTCAGCGCCATCTACCTAGCCGATGTCTGGGCCTGCACCAGCCATTGGAGTTAGAATATCCTGTGCTCTCAAAGCTGACACAACCATCTGATATACACTCTGTCTATTAGTGGATGTTCTCAGCCAGCGCTTTATTCTCAGCACCTGTTAATTTCATTTTTGTCTTTATCCATTTTAGAGTAATGTCACCACTATTTTATTTTGTTATTTTTTGACTTTATCATCTTGTTAGTGTGCATTGTACATAGCCAAGGAATTGTCTTATTGATAATTTGTTTTCAATTTAATTAAAGTTTCATTGTTCATACTATTTGTTTTGCTTGTTTTGCCTTACTTTGCCACAGGACACAACAGCTACGCAGTCATCTTTTTTTTTTAATGTGATAGGCATTGACACCAGCCATTGGGAGGACTGCCGAACACCTACACTTCTTTTTTCCATCACATTTAATGGGGGGGCCTGTCCTAGGAGCCTCACTCAGGCACTAGTACTAAAACATCAATTTGAGGTAAGTGTACTTGGCTTTGATACAGTTGCTTTTCAATATTTTCATTACTTTTAATATTTATATATTTATATGGTGCTGTGTATTTTGTGCTTTCCGAGGGTAGCATATTGTGAGTGTTGGATAACTGACTCCTCTAGAGGGCCTTATACTCCTCTAGAGGGCCTTATACTCCTCTAGAGGCCTTATACTCCTCTAGAGGCCCTTATACTCCTCTAGAGGGCCTTATACTCCTCTAGAGGCCCTTATACTCCTCTAGAGGCCTTATACTCCTCTAGAGGGCCTTATACCCTCTAGAGGGCCTTATACTCCTCTAGAGGGCCTTATACTCCTCTAGAGGGCCTTATACTCCTCTAGAGGGCCTTATACTCCTCTAGAGGGCCTTATACTCCTCTAGAGGGCCTTATACTCCTCTAGAGGGCCTTATACTCCTCTAGAGGGCCTTATACTCCTCTAGAGGGCCTTATACTCCTCTAGAGGGCCTTATACTCCTCTAGAGGCCTTATACTCCTCTAGAGGGCCTTATACTCCTCTAGAGGGCCTTATACTCCTCTAGAGGGCCTTATACTCCTCTAGAGGGCCTTATACTCCTCTAGAGGCCTTATACTCCTCTAGAGGCCTTATACTCCTCTAGAGGGCCTTATACTCCTCTAGAGGGCCTTATACTCCTCTAGAGGGCCTTATACTCCTCTAGAGTGCCTTATACTCCTCTAGAGTGCCTTATACTCCTCTAGAGGGCCTTATACTCCTCTAGAGGGCCTTATACTCTTCTAGAGGCCTTTATACTCCTCTAGAGGGCCTTATACTCCTCTAGAGTGCCTTATACTCCTCTAGAGTGCCTTATACTCCTCTAGAGGGCCTTAACCTCCTCTAGAGTGCCTTATACTCCTCTAGAGGGCCTTATACTCCTCTAGAGGGCCTTATACCCTCTAGAGTGCCTTATACTCCTCTAGAGTGCCTTATACTCCTCTAGAGGGCCTTATACTCCTCTAGAGTGCCTTATACTCCTCTAGAGTGCCTTATACTCCTCTAGAGTGCCTTATACTCCTCTAGAGTGCCTTATACTCCTCTAGAGTGCCTTATACTCCTCTAGAGTGCCTTATACTCCTCTAGAGTGCCTTATACTCCTCTAGAGTGCCTTATACTCCTCTAGAGTGCCTTATACTCCTCTAGAGTGCCTTATACTCCTCTAGAGGGCCTTATACTCCTCTAGAGGGCCTTATACTCCTCTAGAGTGCCTTATACTCCTCTAGAGGGCCTTATACTCCTCTAGAGGGCCTTATACTCCTCTAGAGGCCCTTATACTCCTCTAGAGTGCCTTATACTCCTCTAGAGGGCCTTATACTCCTCTAGAGGGCCTTATACTCCTCTAGAGGCCCTTATACTCCTCTAGAGTGCCTTATACTCCTCTAGAGGGCCTTATACTCCTCTAGAGGGCCTTATACTCCTCTAGAGTGCCTTATACTCCTCTAGAGTGCCTTATACTCCTCTAGAGTGCCTTATACTCCTCTAGAGTGCCTTATACTCCTCTAGAGGGCCTTATACTCCTCTAGAGGGCCTTATACCCTCTAGAGGGCCTTATACTCCTCTAGAGGGCCTTATACTCCTCTAGAGGGCCTTATACTCCTCTAGAGGGCCTTATACTCCTCTAGAGGCCTTATACTCCTCTAGAGGCCCTTATACTCCTCTAGAGGGCCTTATACTCCTCTAGAGGCCTTATACTCCTCTAGAGGGCCTTATACTCCTCTAGAGGGCCTTATACTCCTCTAGAGTGCCTTATACTCCTCTAGAGGGCCTTATACTCCTCTAGAGGCCTTATACTCCTCTAGAGGGCCTTATACTCCTCTAGAGGCCTTATACTCCTCTAGAGGCCTTATACTCCTCTAGAGGGCCTTATACTCCTCTAGAGGCCTTATACTCCTCTAGAGGGCCTTATACTCCTCTAGAGGGCCTTATACTCCTCTAGAGTGCCTTATACTCCTCTAGAGGGCCTTATACTCCTCTAGAGTGCCTTATACTCCTCTAGAGGGCCTTATACTCCTCTAGAGGGCCTTATACTCCTCTAGAGGGCCTTATACTCCTCTAGAGGGCCTTATACTCCTCTAGAGGGCCTTATACTCCTCTAGAGGGCCTTATACTCCTCTAGAGGGCCTTATACTCCTCTAGAGTGCCTTATACTCCTCTAGAGGGCCTTATACTCCTCTAGAGGGCCTTATACTCCTCTAGAGGGCCTTATACTCCTCTAGAGGCCTTATACTCCTCTAGAGTGCCTTATACTCCTCTAGAGGCCTTATACTCCTCTAGAGGGCCTTATACTCCTCTAGAGGGCCTTATACTCCTCTAGAGTGCCTTATACTCCTCTAGAGGGCCTTATACTCCTCTAGAGGGCCTTATACTCCTCTAGAGGGCCTTATACTCCTCTAGAGGCCCTTATACTCCTCTAGAGGCCTTATACTCCTCTAGAGGGCCTTATACTCCTCTAGAGGGCCTTATACTCCTCTAGAGGACTTTATACTCCTCTAGAGGCCTTATACTCCTCTAGAGGCCCTTATACTCCTCTAGAGGCCTTATACTCTCTAGAGGGCCTTATACTCCTCTAGAGGGCCTTATACTCCTCTAGAGGCCTTATACTCCTCTAGAGGGCCTTATACTCCTCTAGAGGGCCTTATACTCCTCTAGAGGGCCTTATACTCCTCTAGAGGGCCTTATACTCCTCTAGAGGGCCTTATACTCCTCTAGAGGGCCTTATACTCCTCTAGAGGGCCTTATACTCCTCTAGAGGGCCTTATACTCCTCTAGAGGGCCTTATACCCTCTAGAGTGCCTTATACTCCTCTAGAGTGCCTTATACTCCTCTAGAGGGCCTTATACTCCTCTAGAGGGCCTTATACTCCTCTAGAGGCCTTATACTCCTCTAGAGGCCTTATACTCCTCTAGAGTGCCTTATACTCCTCTAGAGTGCCTTATACTCCTCTAGAGGGCCTTATACTCCTCTAGAGTGCCTTATACTCCTCTAGAGGGCCTTATACTCCTCTAGAGGGCCTTATACCCTCTAGAGTGCCTTATACTCCTCTAGAGTGCCTTATACTCCTCTAGAGGGCCTTATACTCCTCTAGAGTGCCTTATACTCCTCTAGAGTGCCTTATACTCCTCTAGAGTGCCTTATACTCCTCTAGAGTGCCTTATACTCCTCTAGAGTGCCTTATACTCCTCTAGAGTGCCTTATACTCCTCTAGAGTGCCTTATACTCCTCTAGAGTGCCTTATACTCCTCTAGAGTGCCTTATACTCCTCTAGAGTGCCTTATACTCCTCTAGAGGGCCTTATACTCCTCTAGAGGGCCTTATACTCCTCTAGAGTGCCTTATACTCCTCTAGAGGGCCTTATACTCCTCTAGAGGGCCTTATACTCCTCTAGAGGCCTTATACTCCTCTAGAGTGCCTTATACTCCTCTAGAGGGCCTTATACTCCTCTAGAGGGCCTTATACTCCTCTAGAGGCCTTATACTCCTCTAGAGTGCCTTATACTCCTCTAGAGGGCCTTATACTCCTCTAGAGTGCCTTATACTCCTCTAGAGTGCCTTATACTCCTCTAGAGGGCCTTATACTCCTCTAGAGTGCCTTATACTCCTCTAGAGTGCCTTATACTCCTCTAGAGGGCCTTATACTCCTCTAGAGGGCCTTATACCCTCTAGAGTGCCTTATACTCCTCTAGAGTGCCTTATACTCCTCTAGAGGGCCTTATACTCCTCTAGAGGGCCTTATACTCCTCTAGAGGCCTTATACTCCTCTAGAGGGCCTTATACTCCTCTAGAGTGCCTTATACTCCTCTAGAGGGCCTTATACTCCTCTAGAGGGCCTTATACTCCTCTAGAGTGCCTTATACTCCTCTAGAGGGCCTTATACTCCTCTAGAGGGCCTTATACTCCTCTAGAGTGCCTTATACTCCTCTAGAGTGCCTTATACTCCTCTAGAGGGCCTTATACTCCTCTAGAGTGCCTTATACTCCTCTAGAGTGCCTTATACTCCTCTAGAGTGCCTTATACTCCTCTAGAGTGCCTTATACTCCTCTAGAGTGCCTTATACTCCTCTAGAGTGCCTTATACTCCTCTAGAGTGCCTTATACTCCTCTAGAGTGCCTTATACTCCTCTAGAGGCCTTATACTCCTCTAGAGTGCCTTATACTCCTCTAGAGGGCCTTATACTCCTCTAGAGTGCTTATACTCCTCTAGAGGGCCTTATACTCCTCTAGAGTGCCTTATACTCCTCTAGAGGCCTTATACTCCTCTAGAGGCCTTATACTCCTCTAGAGTGCCTTATACTCCTCTAGAGGCCTTATACTCCTCTAGAGGCCTTATACCTCTAGAGTGCCTTATACTCCTCTAGAGTGCCTTATACCTCTAGAGGGCCTTATACTCCTCTAGAGGGCCTTATACTCCTCTAGAGGCCTTATACTCCTCTAGAGGCCTTATACTCCTCTAGAGGGCCTTATACTCCTCTAGAGGGCCTTATACTCCTCTAGAGGGCCTTATACTCTCTAGAGGGCCTTATACTCCTCTAGAGGGCCTTATACTCCTCTAGAGGGCCTTATACTCCTCTAGAGGGCCTTATACTCCTCTAGAGTGCCTTATACTCCTCTAGAGGGCCTTATACTCCTCTAGAGGGCCTTATACTCCTCTAGAGGGCCTTATACTCCTCTAGAGGGCCTTATACTCCTCTAGAGTGCCTTATACTCCTCTAGAGGGCCTTATACTCCTCTAGAGGGCTTATACTCCTCTAGAGTGCCTTATACTCCTAGAGGGCCTTATACTCCTCTAGGGCCTTATACTCCTCTAGAGTGCCTTATACTCCTCTAGAGGGCCTTATACTCCTCTAGAGGGCCTTATACTCCTCTAGAGGGCCTTATACTCCTCTAGAGGGCTTATACTCCTCTAGAGGGCCTTATACTCCTCTAGAGGGCCTTATACTCCTCTAGAGGGCCTTATACTCCTCTAGAGGGCCTTATACTCCTCTAGAGTGCCTTATACTCCTCTAGAGGGCCTTATACTCCTCTAGAGGGCCTTATACTCCTCTAGAGGCCCTATACTCCTCTAGATGCCTTATACTCCTCTAGAGTGCCTTATACTCCTCTAGAGTGCCTTATACTCCTCTAGAGGGCCTTATACTCCTCTAGAGGGCCTTATACCCTCTAGAGTGCCTTATACTCCTCTAGAGTGCCTTATACTCCTCTAGAGTGCCTTATACTCCTCTAGAGGGCCTTATACTCCTCTAGAGGGCCTTATACTCTAGAGGCCCTTATACTCCTCTAGAGTGCCTTATACTCCTCTAGAGTGCCTTATACTCCTCTAGAGGCCTTATACTCCTCTAGAGTGCCTTATACTCCTCTAGAGTGCCTTATACTCCTCTAGATGGCCTTATACTCCTCTAGAGGCCTTATACTCCTCTAGAGGGCCTATACTCCTCTAGAGTGGCCTTATACTCCTCTAGAGTGCCTTATACTCCTCTAGAGGGCCTTATACTCCTCTAGAGTGCCTTATACTCCCTCTAGAGTGCCTTATACTCCTCTAGAGTGCCTTATACTCCTCTAGAGTGCCTTATACTCCTCTAGAGTGCCTTATACTCCTCTAGAGTGCCTTATACTCCTCTAGAGGGCCTTATACTCCTCTAGAGGGCCTTATACTCCTCTAGTGCCTTATACCCTCTAGAGTGCCTTATACTCCTCTAGAGTGCCTTATACTCCTCTAGAGGGCCTTATACTCCTCTAGAGGCCTTATACTCCTCTAGAGTGCCTTATACTCCTCTAGAGGGCCTTATACTCCTCTAGAGGGCCTTATACTCCTCTAGAGGGCCTTATACTCCTCTAGAGGGCCTTATACTCCTCTAGAGTGCCTTATACTCCTCTAGAGTGCCTTATACTCCTCTAGAGGGCCTTATACTCCTCTAGAGGCCTTATACTCCTCTAGAGGGCCTTATACTCCTCTAGAGGGCCTTATACTCCTCTAGAGGCCTTATACTCCTCTAGAGGGCCTTATACTCCTCTAGAGGGCCTTATACTCCTCTAGAGTGCCTTATACTCCTCTAGAGTGCCTTATACTCCTCTAGAGGGCCTTATACTCCTCTAGAGGGCCTTATACTCCTCTAGAGGCCTTATACTCCTCTAGAGGGCCTTATACTCCTCTAGAGGCCTTATACTCCTCTAGAGGGCCTTATACTCCTCTAGAGGGCCTTATACTCCTCTAGAGTGCCTTATACTCCTCTAGAGGGCCTTATACTCCTCTAGAGGGCCTTATACTCCTCTAGAGTGCCTTATACTCCTCTAGAGTGCCTTATACTCCTCTAGAGTGCCTTATACTCCTCTAGAGGGCCTTATACTCCTCTAGAGGGCCTTATACTCCTCTAGAGTGCCTTATACTCCTCTAGAGTGCCTTATACTCCTCTAGAGGGCCTTATACTCCTCTAGAGGCCTTATACTCCTCTAGAGTGCCTTATACTCCTCTAGAGGCCTTATACTCCTCTAGAGGGCCTTATACTCCTCTAGAGTGCCTTATACTCCTCTAGAGGCCTTATACTCCTCTAGAGGGCCTTATACTCCTCTAGAGTGCCTTATACTCCTCTAGAGGCCTTATACTCCTCTAGAGTGCCTTATACTCCTCTAGAGGCCTTATACTCCTCTAGAGGCCTTATACTCCTCTAGAGGGCCTTATACTCCTCTAGAGGGCCTTATACTCCTCTAGAGGGCCTTATACTCCTCTAGAGGGCCTTATACTCCTCTAGAGGGCCTTATACTCCTCTAGAGGCCTTATACTCCTCTAGAGTGCCTTATACTCCTCTAGAGGGCCTTATACTCCTCTAGAGGGCCTTATACTCCTCTAGAGGGCCTTATACTCCTCTAGAGGGCCTTATACTCCTCTAGAGGCCTTATACTCCTCTAGAGTGCCTTATACTCCTCTAGAGGGCCTTATACTCCTCTAGAGTGCCTTATACTCCTCTAGAGGGCCTTATACTCCTCTAGAGGGCCTTATACTCCTCTAGAGGGCCTTATACTCCTCTAGAGGGCCTTATACTCCTCTAGAGGGCCTTATACTCCTCTAGAGTGCCTTATACTCCTCTAGAGGGCCTTATACTCCTCTAGAGTGCCTTATACTCCTCTAGAGTGCCTTATACTCCTCTAGAGTGCCTTATACTCCTCTAGAGGGCCTTATACTCCTCTAGAGTGCCTTATACTCCTCTAGAGGGCCTTATACTCCTCTAGAGGGCCTTATACTCCTCTAGAGGCCTTATACTCCTCTAGAGGCCTTATACTCCTCTAGAGTGCCTTATACTCCTCTAGAGTGCCTTATACTCCTCTAGAGGGCCTTATACTCCTCTAGAGGCCTTATACTCCTCTAGGGCCTTATACTCCTCTAGAGGGCCTTATACTCCTCTAGAGGGCCTTATACTCCTCTAGAGGCCTTATACTCCTCTAGAGTGCCTTATACTCCTCTAGAGGGCCTTATACTCCTCTAGAGGCCTTATACTCCTCTAGAGGCCTTATACTCCTCTAGAGGGCCTTATACTCCTCTAGAGGGCCTTATACTCCTCTAGAGGCCCTTATACTCCTCTAGAGGCCTTATACTCCTCTAGAGGGCCTTATACTCCTCTAGAGGGCCTTATACTCCTCTAGAGGCCTTATACTCCTCTAGAGGGCCTTATACTCCTCTAGAGGCCTTATACTCCTCTAGAGGGCCTTATACTCCTCTAGAGGGCCTTATACTCCTCTAGAGGGCCTTATACTCCTCTAGAGGCCTTATACTCCTCTAGAGGGCCTTATACTCCTCTAGAGGGCCTTATACTCCTCTAGAGGGCCTTATACTCCTCTAGAGGGCCTTATACTCCTCTAGAGGGCCTTATACTCCTCTAGAGGGCCTTATACTCCTCTAGAGGGCCTTATACTCCTCTAGAGGCCTTATACTCCTCTAGAGGGCCTTATACCCTCTAGAGTGCCTTATACTCCTCTAGAGTGCCTTATACTCCTCTAGAGGGCCTTATACTCCTCTTGAGGGCCTTATACTCTTCTAGAGGCCTTTATACTCCTCTAGAGGGCCTTATACTCCTCTAGAGTGCCTTATACTCCTCTAGAGTGCCTTATACTCCTCTAGAGGGCCTTAACCTCCTCTAGAGTGCCTTATACTCCTCTAGAGGGCCTTATACTCCTCTAGAGGGCCTTATACCCTCTAGAGTGCCTTATACTCCTCTAGAGGCCTTATACTCCTCTAGAGGCCTTATACTCCTCTAGAGTGCCTTATACTCCTCTAGAGTGCCTTATACTCCTCTAGAGTGCCTTATACTCCTCTAGAGTGCCTTATACTCCTCTAGAGTGCCTTATACTCCTCTAGAGTGCCTTATACTCCTCTAGAGTGCCTTATACTCCTCTAGAGTGCCTTATACTCCTCTAGAGTGCCTTATACTCCTCTAGAGTGCCTTATACTCCTCTAGAGGGCCTTATACTCCTCTAGAGGGCCTTATACTCCTCTAGAGGCCTTATACTCCTCTAGAGGGCCTTATACTCCTCTAGAGGGCCTTATACTCCTCTAGAGGCCCTTATACTCCTCTAGAGTGCCTTATACTCCTCTAGAGGGCCTTATACTCCTCTAGAGGGCCTTATACTCCTCTAGAGGCCCTTATACTCCTCTAGAGGCCTTATACTCCTCTAGAGGGCCTTATACCCTCTAGAGGGCCTTATACTCCTCTAGAGTGCCTTATACTCCTCTAGAGGCCTTATACTCCTCTAGAGTGCCTTATACTCCTCTAGAGGCCTTATACTCCTCTAGAGGCCTTATACTCCTCTAGAGGGCCTTATACTCCTCTAGAGTGCCTTATACTCCTCTAGAGGCCTTATACTCCTCTAGAGGCCTTATACTCCTCTAGAGGGCCTTATACTCCTCTAGAGGGCCTTATACTCCTCTAGAGGGCCTTATACTCCTCTAGAGTGCCTTATACTCCTCTAGAGTGCCTTATACTCCTCTAGAGGCCTTATACTCCTCTAGAGGCCTTATACTCCTCTAGAGGGCCTTATACTCCTCTAGAGGGCCTTATACTCCTCTAGAGTGCCTTATACTCCTCTAGAGTGCCTTATACTCCTCTAGAGGCCTTATACTCCTCTAGAGTGCCTTATACTCCTCTAGAGTGCCTTATACTCCTCTAGAGTGCCTTATACTCCTCTAGAGTGCCTTATACTCCTCTAGAGGGCCTTATACTCCTCTAGAGTGCCTTATACTCCTCTAGAGGGCCTTATACTCCTCTAGAGTGCCTTATACTCCTCTAAGGCCTTATACTCCTCTAGAGGCCTTATACTCCTCTAGAGTGCCTTATACTCCTCTAGAGGGCCTTATACTCCTCTAGAGGGCCTTATACTCCTCTAGAGGCCCTATACTCCTCTAGAGGGCCTATACTCCTCTAGAGGGCCTTATACTCCTCTAGAGGGCCTTATACTCCTCTAGAGGGCCTTATACTCCTCTAGAGTGCCTTATACTCCTCTAGAG
>WNGS01006131.1:57984-68845 GCA_020271785.1 Procambarus virginalis | reverse complement strand
GGTGGCCAACTCGATTCACTCACGGTGGATTGCCCGGCCACTAAGCTGTCTCTTATACTGGTGAACTACCAAGGACGTCACACACGACGATGCCTGCCCAGTCTTGCAACGCACCTGTTCCGGAGCACTTGTTGCTCAATATTCTGTCAATTCCTTATCTGAGCCACATCTGGTTGCAGGAAGACCTCACAGAGGCGCGCTAACAACTGAGACGCTTACATCCACGGAGTTCGGTAAATCCGTCACTCTGACAGTGATGACCGATCACATGTCCTGCCTCTCGGACGTGTCGTGAAACTGATTGTGCCAAGGCGCCGCTACGGCTGTACCTCCCCAGCCTATGTGACGTCACTTTTTCCAAAGTCGGTTTTCATTGGCTCCCAGTGCCACGTCGCTGACGGTGACCAATCTGGCGACACTGACGTCACACATTTTGGCGGGAGAACAGACTCGCCAGCGCCATTTGGCTCCCTAAAGGGCCTATCCCACAGGCCAAATGTTCTTCTTTCACGAATTCTCGGCTCATCGAGAATACTGCTCTCTCCCACATATGTTCAATTGATGCCTGCAACGTAGAGAACGCTCGGGTATAGTGGACATGACTCTTACAGCAGGCGTGGGAGAATAGAAGGGGGGGAACAAGGTCACATACCCCTCCCCCTTAAAATAAGAGTCATGTCTGGTTAGTGCATGCGAGACAATGCATCTGCGACTACGTTGTCTTTTCCACTGAAAATCTTGGCTTCCAGCCAGTATTGCAGCCGCCAATGTGTGACACTCCTCATGTGTCTGTTGACCGTCTTCAAGGTCATCCTGGCGTCCACTGCTTACCTATTGCGGACCGAGGCTCCACACCTCACGTCCGTTCACCAGCTGGAACTGGAGAAGTTTAACGGTTCTGCCACTGCTTTGCGAATGGCCAACAAACAGGGTCCGCTGTCTCTTCCCACTCGTCTTCCTGCTCTACGCAAAACATTTTCAGAGCTGTCTCCGAGGTGGAGTGGACTCTTCCGATTGCCCCTTCGACTGCGATCGGTAGGGTGACGACCGAATCTGCATCACTCCCCAATTTATCACTGTTCGTCTGACACACTCAGACCGAAACATTTCCACTGTCACCTGATTTTCCCTGGCCTCCTCACCCAAGAGAAAAGATGTAGTAGTTTCCCCCCACTTCTCTCGACGTTGAACGTCGCATCGTGGTCACCCTTAGGCGACCCGCAGAGTCAATAGTGTGTGACGGACCCAACACTGCCGCTCTGCACTTGGCTGGCAACGCTACTTGGTCTCTCGTACCTGGAGAGGCTTTTCTGACCTCTATCCTTACAGGTTTACACTGTCTTACTAATTGACTTCTTGCCTGTTAAAGTGAGTAGCTTTCTCGGGACCAAAACGTCCTCCTTCTATTAACAATATCTTTCAGGACCCTTTGCTCCGTTTTATGAGCTGTGGAAAAGAAGTTCCTGTAAAATAGTCTAATAGGGGATATAGGTGTTGTATTAGTTGCCTCTTCAGAGGTTGCATGGCGTTTCACTTTCCTTCTTATGATGTCTTCAACGAAACCATTGGAGAAGCCGTTATTGACTAGGACCTGCCTTACCCTACAGAGTTCTTCGTCGACTTGCTTCCATTCTGATCTGTGGCTGAGAGCACGGTCGACATAATCGTTAACAACACCACTCTTGTACCTGTCTGGGCAGTCACTGTTGGCATTTAGGCACATTCCTATGTTTGTTTCCATATACAAATTACTTAAAACGGGGGAAAGAGGATTGCCCATCGCCATTCAAATGTTTGTTTGAAAAATTTTCAATAAAACTAAATAATTGTCTTTTATACACAATTTGATAAGTTCTAATACTTATTGTTTTTTTTTTTCAAACAAACATTTGGAATGGCGATGGGCAATCCTCTTTCCCCCGTTTTAAGTAATTTGTATATGGAATTCTTCGAAACAAAAATCTTATCCAGTATTATCCCGGCTAATGTAGTTTGGTTTAGGTATGTTGATGATATTTGTGTTTATGGCCGTGTGACAAAGACCATATAGTTTTTCTTAATGAATCATTCTTTGGTACCTTCAATAAAATTCACTTGTGAGACTGAGGTGAATGTATGCTTCCGTTTTTGGACATTATGATTCATAGAGTCACTAGAAAGTTCAAATTTAATGTGTATAGGAAACCTACCAACGTGGGGTCGTATGTTCATTTTTATTCGAATCATCATAGTAAAGTTAAACGGCAGTATTTTCAGGAATGTTTCTACGAGCTTTGAGGGTATGCAGCCCTGAGTTTTTTGATGAAGAGATTGCTATAATATATGAAATCGGGAAGAGTTTACAATATCCTAAGAGGTTTTTGGATTTCTCGTTTGAACAAGCCAAGCGTACGTTTTATAATCACATCCCTAAGGCGAAACCAGAAATTATTAACTCATTGGTTGTACCTTATGCGAGTGGACTTGAAAAATTGTCTTTGATTTTAAGAAACTTAATATAAATTTGGTGTTCACTAATAGTACGATCAAATCCAATTTAATAAAAACTCCCCTGATACAGCAGGTTGCGTGTATTCAATTCCCTGCAATGATTGTGATTCTGTGTACCTTGGACAAACAGAAGTCCTTACAATTGCGGTTGTCACAACATGCTTATAGTATTAGAACGGCCCAAACGTCTAATGCATTGTATCTACATACGAATTTATGCGATCACAATATTAACTGGAATGGTGCAAAAAGCATTACCAATTGTGGGGATTTCGTGGAACGGAATTTGATTGAGTCTGCTCTAATCAGTCAGTGTCCAAATCTTCTTAATGTTAGTACTGGAATGTACAAACTTGATCCATTTTTAAGTTATAATATTGCACAACAGTTTAAGAAAAAACTCTAACTGTTAGAGAGGCTTACAATGTCTCATTATAATTTATATTTATATATTCATTTATTGCATGTTCATGAGGCTTTTCTTTAATCTTTCATCCTTTTTCTCTGACCGCTTAATCCTCTTTGACCATTCCAAGCTAAGCTTTACCTGTCTCTGGTTAATTCTTTCCCTAGGGTTGGGTTGGTCAGGTGTCGGCCTATATATCCTCCCCCTTCCTTCTCCTCTTGTCAGTCTGGTTTGACAAAGGCTTTAACAAGTCGAAACGTTACCTCCTTTCATTTTCTCTGTGGATTTTCCGCATAAAATGATCATGTTTTGTGATCGTCAATTGCATATATATTTATATATATATATATATATATAATATATATATATATATATATATATATAAGATATATATATAATATGTGGGTTATGCGTTCCTGTTATGCCGGTGACTGGAAGGCTTCTGTGCTGGCAAGGGTTCGAGTCTCCTGGTGGAAAGTGCTCTATATTAAATATATATATATTATATATATATATATATATATATCTATATATATATATATATAAATATATATATATATATATATATCTATATATATATATATATATATATATTATATATATATATTCTATTTCAACTATAAGCACTTCCCACCAGGAGACTCGAACCCTAGCCAGCACAGAAGCCTTCCAGGCACCGGCATAACAGGTAACGCCTTAACCCACTGCACCACGCTCAGAGCCTTAAAAGATGGTATTTCGGGTATTTCGGGTATGAATAACTACTCTTGCGTGTTTAGGCAAGTTGGGCAAAATATATATTGTATATAATATATATATATATAATATATATATATATATATATATATATATATATAATATAGATATATATATATATATTAATAATATATATATATATATATAATATATATATTTATTTTAGGGGTACCACCTCTGGTGCAATTGCAGGGACCCACATCCTCGAAGAAGAAAACAAAGAGCATTCAGAGAAGATCTTGGAATTCTCACTGAATACTTAATCTTTTCTTCTCCAACCACCCCTATTATTTTTTTGTATGTTTTGTTTTATTTTGTTTTATTTTATTGCAATGCTACAGTTTACAGAGAACACACACACACAAATATATATAACAATTAAACAATCAGCGTTCGAAGACCTCGTCCAGCTCCTCGGAGGTTGGGTGCATACCCAGGATACAGCACGCATTTCCCTCTGAACTGCGACACTGAGGCGCTAGAACAGGAAACTGGCTGCTCGTCTGTCCTAGTTTTCCCAATGAGTTCCACACCCCACCTCCTTTAAAAACTTCAGTGCACATTTACCCCAGGCGCCCTGAGCTCAGAGCCTATCGGCACGAATCTGTAACAACGTTCTAGGTCTCTGTACTTGGTGATTTTCTGAGTCTCCCTGAAGGGGCTGCCCCACCTCCCTCCGCTGAGCTGTAACGTAATAGGTATCAGCCAATGTAGATGCACAGGTGTAATCCCATACGACCTGTTTACCTTCCCTCCATGGCTGCAGGGTGACTCCATCTGGGCGTTTTTGGCTGTTGTTAGGTCTGTACAACTGGGGTTCTCTTTGTGCTGGACACCCAGCTGTAGCCAAATTTCTCTTGATGATGTCATTGACTGCTTCATGTCTGGCAATCTTTCCCTGTGTCTTACAACAGATGAGACCATGGCTGCCGTATTGGTCTGCCCATGCATGGCCGCAAATACACTGGTTTTTGGTGGAGATAGGGCGGCAAGGCGCAGGGCAACACCAATACTAAGGGCCCGATGGTCCAGGCGGGTGCCCAAGACGGAATTAGGGACTGCCAACAGGAAGTCCCCAGCATGGGGGGCTTGCACAGCTAGGAGACGCGCTCTGTCTTTCTGAGAAGCTGCCTCCAGCAATGCTTTGGCGATGTTCTCCACTATGGGGCTATCCCATTTGGCCTGTTTACCGTCGTTTGGAAAAGTTGGTCGAGTGTGTGAATTGGCAAGAATGTCCCACTGACCAGCTCCTTCCACAAATTTGGGATCACGAATCCCAATGAGTTCCTTAGGAATTCTGGTAGTATTTCATCATTAATTCACTTGTAGCAATGGTCGAGGATAAGAATGCCGGCAATGCTAACTGTGTCGCCTTGCGAATACCTATACCCCCGAGTCTAACTGGGAGCGTTTCTTGGGTCCCTGGTTATCTTGCAGGGAGAGGTATAACACTTTCATTGTTATTGCCTTTAGGAGTGAGTCGTATTCCGTTATTTTTGGGCTGTCGAGGAAGGGGCACACCTGAGGAAACAGGTAAGTCTGGGCAAGGCCAGGCACCTAGTAAGAAGGTACAAAGCATCGTGAGCATCCAAAGCCCCTATTCTCACCACCATCCTCTACAAGTCTTTAAGCTTTTCTTCGAGGACTACCCAATGGCGTTCGAGCCCAGAGGTGCCCCTAGCAGCACACTGTCGGTGGGAGCGATCACTGGGGCTCCTGGCAATAAGATTTGTACTGCATCTATTATTGGTTTACTGGATGAGATGATTTCACACTTTGATGGATTTAGTGAAAAGCCTAACTCCTCTCCCTTAGATTTCACTAGCTGAAGATCTCCTAGCAGGGATTCCTGTGTCCCTGCCAGGGTGCCATCCTCCAGGAACCAGATGTTGAATTCGCTGGACAACCTGCTTGTGACCTCTTTAGCTGCCATGCAGAAAAGAAAAGGGGCAAGTGGGTCTCTCTGCTGGACACCTTCTGCGGAAACAACTTCATGTTCCCCAAACAACAGTGTCGATTCCCTACTGTACCCTGCTGAAACGAAGGGAAGTAGACAAGGAAACCTGGTTCGAACTGCTTCCAGAACCACATCCTTTTTTACCTGGTTGAAGGCATTTTTAAAGTCTTATTTAATTAATGCCTTATTTTCTGGGAGGCACTTGATATAGGCTCGTGCTGCATGAGCTGCTGCTTCACAGCCATGGGGAACACCAAAACCTAGTTGATGGGGTCGAAGCATCGTTACAGCGTCTATGCTAATTTTTCTGACAGCTGCCCTAGCAACATGGCGCCGAAGTGTGTTACACACGGCAGTGGGTCTCACTCCACCATCCTTCTTCTTAAGGGCACAAAGAGATGCTCCGAAGAAGGGTTTAATTGTATCTGGGATCAACCCGGAGAGGCAGTCGTTGACAAATTTCGTGATATCTGACAGTAGTGTCTCGGCAACTTCGCCGAGAACTGGTTTGTCATCTCCTTGAGGTGGTGAGGTCTTACTGCAGTGTATCCCCCTGCCGAGCTTGGTGGAAATGACATGATGGCTTTGTATACATCTAACGCTTGGAGGAATAGAGGTCCCATGTCTGGGACATTTGTGTCCCGAGCAGTGGGTTCCCATTGTACTCTGGGAGGGTGCTCTCTCTCAGTGAGTCAGCAGTTGCAGTATTTCTAGGGGCGATTGTTTCTACACTTGTAAGTAACCTAATTGCCCCTACTGTGTTGCCCTTTTCAATTTTGTTGTTCACTTGTGTTCCAAGCTTAAAATTATCATTGGAACTCTTGGGTCTTCCACAACGGTTTTTGCGTTGAGGAGGGATGGGGATGCAACTTGGCTTGTTCATTCAGGCTTGTTCACATTTGTGTTCCTCACGTGTTGCCCCCAAAAAATGAAGTGGTTCAAATAGCTTCGGCTATCACTTCCTTATGTCCAGTCGTGATGGTCAAGCGGATTAAGGCGTCCCTGTACATACCAGTTGCATTGCTCCTGGCAGTATGGGTTAGAGTCACTTCTGGGGTGTGAGTTTCAGTTGCATATAGTCCTGGGGACCATTCAGGCTTGTTTGCATTTGTGTTCCTCACGTGTTGCCCCAAAAAATGAGGTGATTTGATAAAATGCTATGCCCAAGATTACCATCCGAGTGCCGGTGAGGAAGTGGTTCAAATAGCTTCGGCTATCACTTCCTTATGTCGGTCGTGATGGTCAAGCGGATTAAGGCGTCCCTGTACATAGCAGTTGCATTGCTCCTGGCAGTATGGGTTCGAGTCACTTCTGGGGGGTGGTTTTCAGTTATATATATATATATATATATATATATAGATATATAATATATATATATATATATATATATATATATATATATATATATATATATATATATATATATATAGATATAGGGGTACCACCTCTGGTGCAATTGCAGGGACCCACATCCTCGAAGAAGAAACAAAGAGCATTCAGAGAAGATCTTGTGGATTCTCACTGATACTTTATTCTTTTCTTCTCCTACCACCCCTATTATTTTTTTGTATGTTTTGTTTTATTTTATTGCAATGCTACAGTTTACAGAGAACACACACACACACACACAATATATAACAATTAAACAATCAGCGTTCGAAGACCTCGTCCAGCTCCTCGGAGGTTGGGTGCGTACCCAGATACAGCACGCATTTCCCCTCTGCACTGCGACACTGAGGCGCTGGAATAGGAAACGGGTGCTGGTCTCTCTAGTTTCCCAATGAGTTCCTCACCAACCTCCTTTAAAAACTTGAGTGCACATTTACCCCAGGCGCCCAGAGTCTCTGAGCCTATCGGCACGAACCTGTAACAACGTTCTAGGTTTCTGTACTTGTGGATTTTCTGGGTCTCCCTGAAGGTGGCTGCCCCACCTCCCTCCGCTGAGCTGTAACGTAAATATATATATATATATATATATACATATATATATATATATATTGTGACGGTGTTCCCCCCCTTCTAATTCTCCCACGCCTGCTGTAAGAGTCATGTCCACTATTCCCGAGCGTTCACTACGTTGCAGGCATCAGTTGAACATATGTGGGAGAGTAGTATTCTCGATGAGCCGAGAAATTCGTGAAAGACGAATATTTTGGCCTGTGGGATAGGCCCTTTAGGAAGCCAAAATGGCGCTGGCGAGTCTGTTCTCCCGCCAAAACTGTGTGATGTCAGTGTCGCCAGATTGGTCACCGTCAGCGACGTGGCACTGGGAGCCAATGAAAACCTACTTTGGAAAATGTGACGTCACATAGGCAGGAGGAGTCCAGCCGTAGCGGCGCTTTCGCGCCATCAGTCTCACACGACGCGTCCGAGAGGCAGGACGTGCGACCGGTCATCCTGTCTGAGTGACGGATTACCGAGCTCCGGTGGATGTAAGCGCCTCCTGTTGTTAGCGCGCACTCTGTGAGTCTTCCTGCAACCTAGATGTGGCTCAGATAAGGAATTGACAGAATATTGAGCACAAGTGCTCAGGGACAGGTGCGTTGCAAGAAGTGGGCCGGGCACTGACGCGTGCAACGTCCTTGATGGTTCACCAGAATAGGAGACAGTTTAGGGCTGGGCCATTCTGCCGTGAGCGAACCGGGTTGACCGCCTTGTCAACCAGTTGAACGTGTGATCGACGATCCTGTCAAGTTTGACAGTAACCCCACCTTCGTGGAACCCTACGAGTCAACAGTTGGATGCAAGCACGTCGAGAAGTCTTCCCAAATACCTAGTGACATACCTAGACGACGAGGGAATTGACAGTGAGGTGAGCTTCAAGTGCTCTGAAGTCGGGTGCTGTGCGTGTGTAGCTTAAGCAGTATCGTCTGGGACGGCTGATAACTTCACAGTGACTTCGTAGTGGTGAGAGGCAGTTCCTCTTGGTACAGTGACAAGGGACTATTTGGGAAACGTATGACGACCGCCGAGACGTAGGCTGGCTGCCGTAGTTGGGAAAAGTTGATGGCCAGGAGACCGACTTCAACTCTGCGACGTACTGTAGGGGAAGCACGGACCTGCAGTGTACAGGAAGCGGCGAGACGTGAACATCCTATGACGTTGGCTTGTGTTTCTGGAGGGTGTACAAGGCGAGAGCCTGGACCAGGAGCTACAACCCAACTGTCATCCCAGGATAGGTGAAGTAGGTGTTTACAGTTACCCTCCCATTTCCCCTTTAGTTAGCTATAGATACTTGTCAGAATATTTTATATGTCGTGAGTAAGTCTCACCTGAGTCAAAGTCACAGAGAACACAGTGTGTGGTGAGGCTACCCAGTACTCACAATATCAGTTTACATATATATGTATGTGTGGGTGTGTGCAAGCACCAGGATTCATTAAGGAATTTACTGTGACTGTAATTCATTTCCTGTGATTATTATTATTAAATATTTAGTAGTAAACCAGATTTGGTGTTAGGCTATGAGCCCAGAATTTATATAAATGCCTGTGTATTGATCTCCCTGATCTATTTATATAAATGCCTGTTTTTTGATCTCCATGATTTATTGATATAAATGCCTGTGTATTGATCTCCATGATATATATATATATATTCTGTGATTCGATCAATGATTTATCTATGACATGCCTGTGTACTGAATAATCTCGTATACTTGAAGTGATTGCCAGTGATATATCATTAAGAGGACTTATAGATTTATAGATAAGTTCAGTGATCAAGCGAGTGCATTCACAGTAAATATTATTAAGAATAGAGTAATCTTTTGGTATGGTGAAAAGTCACTGTGAGTTCAGTGTGAATAAGATACTGATCGTGAGGCCAGTGTGGTGTATCGCACCCAAAGGAATCAAAGTATGTCATGTGAATGTTAAATACAGTGTTTTGCGAAAAGTTAAATAAACGGGGATCGTGACAGAATTAGAAAACAAGTACTAGTCTTTTCTCACGGTCGCGAGGGCCCCGATCAGCTGATATCTGACAGGACGCGAGGGGCTGCTGGATTTTGCCATATCGGTGCGCCCAGATTATTTTGCTGCGAAGGAGCAGCTGTCATACATTGATCCTGATATTTTTTTTTTTATTCATATATGTTTCTCGTTGTCTTTTAAGTAAAATACCAAAACTCTTTTGTGTTTGATATCATCCCTCCATTTATCTTGTGACCGCCAAAGGAAATGGAAGAGTGACAGAAGTAATTACTTGCCTGAGACCAAACTAGTCGAAATTGCTCTTACCACAATTACCACAATTACACCTCACCACTGCAGTGTTACTGGACACCTAAAAACACCAGTTGGCGACCTTGAAGGCTGAGTGATAGTTCTCTGCCGGGGCGGGCCACAGATTGAGGGAACGATCTGTGTCTCCACTCATCTTACAACTTAAGGCCGGTTGTGAGGTCGACTGGGGTACTCTCCTGGGAGTGCAGTGGAGCCTAGAGGATCGAGGGAAGACCCGTAGAACGACGGTGAGTAAGGGTTATTGTCAGAGCAACCACCTCGAGAGGAGATCCAGTCTACCGTTGCTTTAGCCCTTAACCCTTAACACGAACCGTGAACACCCCGACATTGTCGACCTTGCCAGGATACGAGGAAGATCAAGGTTGTAATTGTGGTATTAGATATCAGGCCTAAGTTTTCACTCATTGTCACAAGATGGAGGATGATAAAGTAGCCAGTTTTATCGACATGAGAGACGAGCAAGTACTGAGGAGTGCACCAGGGCACAGCTGCAAACGATCGCCGACCACTTTGGGATCAAGTTGAGAGCTTCCAAAGTGGAAGAAAGACTTGAGATCATGCACAGCTCAAGGCACGTGATGAAGCCTCGGAGAGGAACGCCACAGACACCTGCCATGTAGAGAGACTTGAGTATCGGTGGCAGTAGCCGGGATCCAGTGGCAGCAGGCGCAGTGTCAAGCTGGAAATAATGAGGCTGCAGCTGGAAGCACAGCAGCACAGGGAAGAAAGAGAAGCACAGCTGAAGCCCGAGGAAGCAGAAAGAGAAGCACAGCTGGGCGCAAGGAAGCAGAGCGAGAGGCACAGCTGCGCAGAGAAGAAAGAGAAGCACAGCTGCAACGAAAAGAAAAGAGAAGCTCAGCTGAAGCGCTGAAGAAGCACAGCTGCGCAAGAAGAAAGAGAAGTAGAAGCACAGAAGCGTAGGGAAGAACGAGAGGCACAGCAGCAACGAGAAGAAGCAGAAAGAGAAAAACAGCTGAAGGAGCGCGAAATAGATGCTAGGACGAA
>WNGS01006131.1:39452-56984 GCA_020271785.1 Procambarus virginalis | reverse complement strand
TAAAGGGGAAATGGGAGGGTACTGTAAACACCTACTTCACCTATCCTAGGATGACAGTTGGGTTGTAGCTCCTGGTCCAGGCTCTCGCCTCGTACCCTCCAGAAACACAACCAACGCTTAGGATTTTCGCGTCTCGCCGCTTTCTGTACACTGCAGGTCCGTGCTCCTTCCTCTACAGTACGTCGCAGGGTTGAAGTCGGTCTCCTGCCGTCAACTTTCCTCCCAACTACGGCAGCCAGCCTACGTCTCGGGCGGTCGTCGCACGTTTCCCAAATAGTCTTGTCACTGTACTCCCAGAGGAACTGCCTCTCACCACTACGAAGTCACTGTGAAGTTACAGCCGTCCCAGACGATAGCTTAAGCTCCACACGCACAGCACCCGACTTCAGAGCACTTGAAGCTCACAACACTGTCAATTCCCTCGTCGTCTAGATATGTCACTAGGTATTTGGGAAGACTTCTCGACGTGCTTGCATCCAACTGTTGACTCGTAGGGTTCCACAAAGGTATGGGTTACTGTCAAACTTGACAGGATCGTCGATCACACGTTCAACCAAGTTGACAAGGTGGTCAACTCGATTCACTCACGGTGGATTGGCCCGGCCACTAAGCTGTCTCTTATACTGGTGAACTGCCAAGGACGTCACACACGACGATGCCTGGCCCACTTCTTGCAACGCACCTGTTCCGGAGCACTTGTTGCTCAATATTCTGTCAATTCCTTATCTGAGCCACATCTGGGTTGCAGGAAGACCTCACAGAGTTTGCGCTAACAACTGGAGACGCTTACATCCACCGGAGTTCGGTAAATCCGTCACTCTGACAGGATGACCGATCGCACGTCCTGCCTCTCGGACGTGTCGTGAAAGACTGATTGTGCCAAGGCGCCGATACGGCTGGACCTCCCCAGCCTATGTGACGTCACTTTTTCCAAAGTCGGTTTTCATTGGCTCCCAGTGCCACGTCGCTGACGGTGACCAATCTGGCGACACTGACGTCACACAGTTTTGGCGGGAGAACAGACTCGCCAGGGCCATTTTGGCTCCCTAAAGGGCCTATCCCACAGGCCAAAATGTTCTTCTTTCACGAATTTCTCGGCTCATCGAGAATACTGCTCTCTCCCACATATGTTCAATTGATGCCTGCAACGTAGAGAACGCTCGGGAATAGTGGACATGACTCTTACAGCAGGCGTGGGAGAATTAGAAGGGGGGAGAACACCGTCACATACCCCTCCCCTTAAAATAAGAGTCATGTCTGGTTAGTGCATGCGGGACAACGCATCTGCGACTACGTTGTCCTTTCCACTGAAAATCTTGGCTTCCAGCCAGTATTGCAGCCGCCAATGTGTGACACTCCTCATGTGTCTGCAGACCGTCTTCAAGGTCATCCTGGGCGTCCACTGCTTACCTATTGCGGACCGAGGGCTCCACACCTCACGTCCGTTCACCAGCTGGAACTGTGAGAAGTTTAACGGTTCTGCCACTGCTTTGCGAATGGCCAACAAAACAGGGTCCACTGTCTCTTCCCACTCGTCTTCCTGCTCTACGCAGAACATTTTCAGAGCTGTCTCCGAGGTGGAGTGGACTCTTCCGATTGCCCCCTTCGACTGCGATCGGTAGGGCGACGACCGAATCTGCATCACTCCCCAATTTATCACTGTTCGTCTGACACACTCAGACCGGAACATATTTCCACTGTCAGCCTGATTTTCCCTGGGCCTCCTCACCCAAGAGAAAAGATGTAGTAGTTGCCCAGCCACTTCTCTCGACGTTGAACGTCGCATCGTGGTCACCCTTAGGCGACCCGCAGAGTCAATAGCGTGTGACGGACCAACACTGCCGCTCTGCACTTGGCTGGCAACGCTACTTGGTCTCTCGTACCTGGAGAGGCTTTTCCGACCTCTATCCTTACAGGTTTACACTGTCTTACTAATATGACTTCTTGCCTGTTAAAGTGAGTAGCTTTCTCGGGACCAAAACGTCCTCCTTTGACCTTACAAATCAACTTGGGGAATTCTGCCTGCTGCATCTCCTCGAGACGAGTGCGATCCACCCCAGGAGAACCGGTGAGGGTCACCTGTACCTCACCGTCTGGGCTGCCTTCGCCCTCCACTCGCTCTCCGGGTTCCATGACGAGGTGATCATTTCCCAGGCCGGCGGACGTCTCCTCGTCGGCCTTATCAGATCCACACTCTCCTCGTCCGTCGCACTGCCTCAGCGTTACAGCACTGACAGGGAACGCCTCCATGGCGATTCCTTTCTCGTCCCCGCAGGCATTGAACACTCCGCCAATCTTCTCGAAGTGCTCCAAGCACTTCTCGTCCTTCACGAGGTTCGGTAGGACACGTCCTCCACATGCGTCATTTCCCAAAATGACCTGTGCCTCCCTCGTGGGCATCGTCGCACAGACCCCACTACTAGGGTTTGGCATCCATAATCCGAACTCAGGGTTACCTGGTGTAGGGGCATCTGCACTGGGCCTCCCACAGTGGTCACACTTGCCTCACCTACACAGATTTTCTCGTGACACTCAGGGAAAAGGGTTCTGCTCACCAGGGTAATTCCGCCCCAGTATCTCTCAGCATCATTACCGGGATGGGGTCTGCGTCCCCACCCTTACAGTTCCCTCACGCACGAATGGGTTAGCCTTTTCCTTCCTAAGTACGGGTCCATCCCGCACTCCTTCGGCTAACTGATCCTCTACCCGTACAAAAGCAACATAACCCCGCTGCTTAGGACGTCTACATTCGCGCGCGATGTGCCCCATTAACCCGCAGTTGACAGTGGTCACACTTGCCTCACCTACACAGATTTTCTCGTGACACTCAGGGAAAAGGGTTCTGCTCACCAGGGTAAATTCCGCCCCAGTATCTCTCAGCATCATTACCGGGATGGGGTCTGCGTCCCCCACCTTACAGTTCCCTCACGCACGAATGGGTTAGCCTTTTCCTTCCTAAGTACGGGTCCATCCCGCACTCCTTCGGCTAACTGATCCTCTACCCGTACAAAAGCAACATAACCCCGCTGCTTAGGACGTCTACATTCGCGCGCGATGTGCCCCATTAACCCGCAGTTGAAACAGCGGATCCTTCTTCTTTCGCGGACTTCTCTTGCGCCTTCCAAAGACTCATGCTCAGCATCTCCGGCCGTAACGATAACAAGATCTCTTGAGCTCTCCCTCAGTGACTTCTTCGGCGGTTCCACAGCACTCTTCTGTCCTCTGCTGTCTCTACTCGAGGGGTAGGACTTAGGATAACTCGGTCCTGTCCTCCAACCGTCCGACCTTCTATTATTCCTCCCATAGCTAGAGAATGCGGGCGGTCGGTGCTGTCCCTCTCGACGTGGATGGAAGGCTTCTTCTAGCATATCAGCTCGATCGGCTGCGGCTCTCAGGTCCTTGATGTCCGCTTCCTTTACTCTCAACCTAATCTCGGGAGAGAGCACGGACATGAACTTTTCCATGACCATCAGCCCCTTGACGTCTTCAGCCGATCTTGCTCCTTCTGACTCCAGCCATTTCAAGAATTTCCTTTCCATGTCCCTCGCCGTCTCCACATACGACTTTCCTGGCGATCGGGTACATTCTCTAAACCTCTTTCTATAGCACTCCGGCGTCAGCTTGAACGAATGGAGCACGGCCCGTTTTACTGCATCATAGTTGGTACATTCCTGGAGATCGAGCATATTGTAAGCTTCACGAGCTTCACCAGTGAGCCTTCCCTGAACTAGCTCCGCCCACTCTGCCCTCGGCCACTTCTTCAACGTAGCGACCCTTTTGAAATGCTCGAAGAAGCCCTCAGCCTCATTAGGCACAAAGACGGGCAAATCCCTCTCTCTCACTCGGCGGTCTTCCTGCTGTGGTGGTCGGGCAGGTGTAACTAGTCCTAGCTCAGCTCGCTTCAGCTCAATCTCCTTGTTCGCTTCAACCTCCTGCAGCTTCGTCCTAGCATCTATTTCGCGCTCCTTCAGCTGTTTTTCTCTTTCTGCTTCTTCTCGTTGCTGCTGTGCCTCTCGTTCTTCTCTACGCTGCTGTGCTTCTCGTTCTTCTCGTTGCTGCTGTGCCTCTCGTTCTTCTCTGCGCAGCTGTGCTTCTCTTTCTGCTTCCTCGCGCTTCAGCTGAGCTTCTCTTTCTTCTTTTTGCAGCTGTGCTTCTCTTTCTTCTCTGCGCAGCTGTGCTTCTCGCTCTGCTTCCTCGCGCTTCAGCTGTGCTTCTCTTTCTTCTCTGCGCAGCTGTGCTTCTCTTTCTGCTTCCTCACGCTTCAGCTGTGCTTCTTGTTCGCGCTCTTACTTGCGCAGCTGTGCTTCCATCTGCATCTTCATTATTTCCAGCTTGACACTGCGCCTGCTGCCACTGGATCCCCGGCAGCGGCCACTGATACTCAGGTTCTCTCCCACGCTGGCAGGTGTCTGTGGCCGTTCCTCTCCGAAGGCTCCATCACGTGCCTTGAGCTGTGCCATGATCTCGAGTCTTCTTTTTCCCACTTTGGAAGCTCTCAACTTGATCCCAAAGTGGTCGGCGATCGTCTGCAGCTGTGCCTTGGTGCACTCCTCCAGTACTTGTTCGTCTCTGGTGTCAATAAAACTGGCTACTTTATCATCCTCCATCTTGTGACAATGAGTGAAAACTTAGGCCTGATATCTAATACCACAATTACAACCTTGATCTTGCTCGTTATCCTGGCAAGGTCGCCAATGTCGGGGTGTCACGGTTCTTGTTAGTGAAGGGTTAAAGCAACGGTAGACTGGATCTCCTCTCCAGGTGGTTGCTCCGACAATAACCCTTACTCACCGTCGTTCTACGGGTCTTCCCTCGATCCTCTAGGCTCCACTGCACGCCCCGGAGAGTACCCCAGTCGATCTCACAACCGGCCTTAAGTTGCAAGATGAGTGGAGGCACAGATCGTTCCCTCAATCTGTGGCCCGCCCCGACACAGAACTCTTACACAGCCTTCAAGGTCGCCAACTGGTGTTTTTAGGTGTCCAGTAACACTGCAGTGGTGAGGTGTAATTGTGGTAATTGTGGTAAGAGCAATTTCAAATAGTATGGTATCAGGCAGGTCACTCTGTCTTACTTCCTTACACGGTCACAAGATCAATGGAGGGGATGATATCAAACACCAAAGAGTTTTGGTATTTTACTTAAAAGACAACGAGAAATATATATGCATCAATGTATCAGGAACATATATAAAGCTGCTCAATCCGCAGCAGAATAATCTGGAGCGCACCGATATGGCAACATCCGGCAGCCCCTGCGTCACCTGTCAGATATCAGCTGACCGGGACCCTCGCGACCGTGAGAAAAGACTAGTACTTGTTTTCTAATTCTATCACGATCCCCGTTTATTTAACTTCTCGCAAAACACTGTAATTAACATTCACATGGCATACTTATGATTTCACTGGGTTGCGATACACCACTTCACTGGTCTCTCCATTAATATCTTATTCACACTGCACTCACAGTGACTTTTCACCGTACCAAAAGATTACTCTATTCTTAATAATATTTACTGTGAATGCACTCGCTTGATCACTGAACTTATCTTTAAATCTATACTTTCTCTTAAAGATTTATCACTGGCAATCACTTCACGTATATGATATTATTCAGTACACAGGCATGTACATAGATAAATCAGTAATCAAATTACAGGCATATATATATATAAATCATGGAGATCAAACACAGGCATTTATATCAATAGATCATGGAGATCAACACACAGGCATTTATATCAATAGATCTTGGAGATCAATACACAGGCATTTATATCAATAAATCATGGAGATCAACACACAGGCATGTATATCAATAAATCGTGGAGATCAATACACAGGCATTTATATCAATAATTCTAGGCTCATAGCCTAACACCAAATCTGGTTTACTACTAAATATATATAATAATAATCACAGGAAATGAATTAGTCACAGTAAATTCCTTAATGAATCTTGGTGCTTGCACACACCCCACAGATATATATGTAAACTGATACTGTGAGCGCTCTGGGTAGCCTCACCACACACTGTGCTCTCTGTGACTTAGACTCAAGTGAGACTTGCTCACGACATATAAAATATTCTGACAAGTATCTATAGCTAACTAAAGGGGAAATGGGAGGGTAACTGTAAACACCTACTTCACCTATCCTAGGATGACAGTTGGGTTGTAGCTCCTGGTCCAGGCTCTCGCCTCGTACACCCTCCAGAAACACAAGCCAACGCCTTAGGATTTTCGCGTCTCGCCGCTTTCTGTACACTGCAGGTCCGTGCTCCTTCCTCTACAGTACGTCGCAGGGTTGAAGTCGGTCTCCTGGCCGTCAACTTTCCTCCCAACTACGGCAGCCAGCCTACGTCTCGGCGGTCGTCGCACGTTTCCCAAATAGTCCTTGTCACTGTACTCCCAGAGGAACTGCCTCTCACCACTACGAAGTCACTGTGAAGTTATCAGCCGTCCCAGACGATACTGCTTAAGCTCCACACGCACAGCACCCGACTTCAGAGCACTTGAAGCTCACAACACTGTCAATTCCCTCGTCGTCTAGATATGTTACTAGGTATTTGGGAAGACTAATCGACGTGCTTGCATCCAACTGTTGACTCGTAGGGTTCCACAAAGGTATGGTTACTGTCAAACTTGACAGGATCGTCGATCACACGTTCAACCAAGTTGACAAGGTGGTCAACTCGATTCAATCACGGTGGATTGGCCCGGCCACTAAGCTGTCTCTTATACTGGTGAACTACCAAGGACGTCACACACGACGATGCCTGGCCCACTTCTTGCAACGCACCTGTTCCGGAGCACTTGTTGCTCAATATTCTGTCAATTCCTTATCTGAGCCACATCTGGGTTGCAGGAAGATCTCACAGAGTTTGCGCTAACAACTGGAGACGCTTACATCCACCGGAGTTCGGTAAATCCGTCACTCTGACAGGATGACCGATCACATGTCCTGCCTCTCGGACGTGTCGTGAAAGACTGATTGTGCCAAGGCGCCGCTACGGCTGGACCTCCCCAGCCTATGTGACGTCACTTTTTCCAAAGTCGGTTTTCATTGGCTCCCAGTGCCACGTCGCTGACGGTGACCAATCTGGCGACACTGACGTCACACAGTTTTGGCGGGAGAACAGACTCGCCAGCGCCATTTTGGCTCCCTAAAGGGCCTATCCCACAGGCCAAAATGTTCTTCTTTCACGAATTTCTCGGCTCATCGAGAATACTGCTCTCTCCCACATATGTTCAATTGATGCCTGCAACGTAGAGAACGCTCGGGTATAGTGGACATGACTCTTACAGCAGGCGTGGGAGAATTAGAAGGGGGGGGGAACAAGGTCACATACCCCTCCCCTTAAAATAAGAGTCATGTCTGGTTAGTGCATGCGAGACAATGCATCTGCGACTACGTTGTCTTTTCCACTGAAAATCTTGGCTTCCAGCCAGTATTGCAGCCGCCAATGTGTGACACTCCTCATGTGTCTGTTGACCGTCTTCAAGGTCATCCTGGGCGTCCACTGCTTACCTATTGCGGACCGAGGGCTCCACACCTCACGTCCGTTCACCAGCTGGAACTGTGAGAAGTTTAACGGTTCTGCCACTGCTTTGCGAATGGCCAACAAAACAGGGTCCGCTGTCTCTTCCCACTCGTCTTCCTGCTCTACGCAAAACATTTTCAGAGCTGTCTCCGAGGTGGAGTGGACTCTTCCGATTGCCCCCTTCGACTGCGATCGGTAGGGCGACGACCGAATCTGCATCACTCCCCAATTTATCACTGTTCGTCTGACACACTCAGACCGAAACATATTTCCACTGTCAGCCTGATTTTCCCTGGGCCTCCTCACCCAAGAGAAAAGATGTAGTAGTTTCCCAGCCACTTCTCTCGACGTTGAACGTCGCATCGTGGTCACCCTTAGGCGACCCGCAGAGTCAATAGTGTGTGACGGACCCAACACTGCCGCTCTGCACTTGGCTGGCAACGCTACTTGGTCTCTCGTACCTGGAGAGGCTTTTCTGACCTCTATCCTTACAGGTTTACACTGTCTTACTAATATGACTTCTTGCCTGTTAAAGTGAGTAGCTTTCTCGGGACCAAAACGTCCTCCTTCTATTAACAATATCTTTCAGGACCCTTTGCTCCGTTTTATGAGCTGTGGAAAAGAAGTTCCTGTAAAATAGTCTAATAGGGGATATAGGTGTTGTATTAGTTGCCTCTTCAGAGGTTGCATGGCGTTTCACTTTCCTTCTTATGATGTCTTCAACGAAACCATTGGAGAAGCCGTTATTGACTAGGACCTGCCTTACCCTACAGAGTTCTTCGTCGACTTGCTTCCATTCTGATCTGTGGCTGAGAGCACGGTCGACATAATCGTTAACAACACCACTCTTGTACCTGTCTGGGCAGTCACTGTTGGCATTTAGGCACATTCCTATGTTTGTTTCCATATACAAATTACTTAAAACGGGGGAAAGAGGATTGCCCATCGCCATTCCAAATGTTTGTTTGAAAAAAAAACAATAAAGTATTAGAACTTATCAAATTGTGTATAAAAGACAATTATTTTAGTTTTAATTGAAAATTTTTCAAACAAACATTTGGAATGGCGATGGGCAATCCTCTTTCCCCCGTTTTAAGTAATTTGTATATGGAATTCTTCGAAACAAAAATCTTATCCAGTATTATCCCGGCTAATGTAGTTTGGTTTAGGTATGTTGATGATATTTTGTGTTTATGGCCGTGTGACAAAGACCATATAGTTTTTCTTAATGAAATCAATTCTTTGGTACCTTCAATAAAATTCACTTGTGAGACTGAGGTGAATTGTATGCTTCCGTTTTTGGACATTATGATTCATAGAGTCACTAGAAAGTTCAAATTTAATGTGTATAGGAAACCTACCAACGTGGGGTCGTATGTTCATTTTTATTCGAATCATCATAGTAAAGTTAAACGGGCAGTATTTTCAGGAACGTTTCTACGAGCTTTGAGGGTATGCAGCCCTGAGTTTTTTGATGAAGAGATTGCTATAATATATGAAATCGGGAAGAGTTTACAATATCCTAAGAGGTTTTTGGATTTCTCGTTTGAACAAGCCAAGCGTACGTTTTATAATCACATCCCTAAGGCGAAACCAGAAATTATTAACTCATTGGTTGTACCTTATGCGAGTGGACTTGAAAAATTGTCTTTGATTTTTAAGAAACTTAATATAAATTTGGTGTTCACTAATAGTACGATCAAATCCAATTTAATAAAAAACTCCCCTGATACAGCAGGTGGCGTGTATTCAATTCCCTGCAATGATTGTGATTCTGTGTACCTTGGACAAACAGGAAAGTCCTTACAATTGCGGTTGTCACAACATGCTTATAGTATCAGAACGGCCCAAACGTCTAATGCATTGTATCTACATACGAATTTATGCGATCACAATATTAACTGGAATGGTGCAAAAAGCATTACCAATTGTGGGGATTTCGTGGAACGGAATTTGATTGAGCCTGCTCTAATCAGTCAGTGTCCAAATCTTCTTAATGTTAGTACTGGAATGTACAAACTTGATCCATTTTTAAGTTATAATATTGCACAACAGTTTAAGAAAAAACTCTAACTGCTAGAGAGGCTTACAATGTCTCATTATAATTTTATATTTATATATTCATTTATTGCATGTTCATGAGGCTTTTCTTTAATCTTTCATCCTTTTTCTCTGACCGCTTAATCCTCTTTGTCCATTCCAAGCTAAGCTTTACCTGTCTCTGGTTAATTCTTTCCCTAGGGTTGGGTTGGTCAGGTGTCGGCCTATATATCCCCCCTTCCCTTCTCCTCTTGTCAGTCTGGTTTGACAACATAAACAGGTTAAACAGCTCTTGTTGTCGTTAACCAACATAAACTTTGACAGTCTGGATTTTCCGCATAAAATGATCAGTGTTTTGTGATCGTCAATTGCATATATATTTATATATATATATATATATATATATATATATATATATATATATATATATATATATATATATATATGTGGGTTAAGGCGTTACCTGTTATGCCGGTGACTGGAAGGCTTCTGTGCTGGCAAGGGTTCGAGTCTCCTGGTGGGAAAGTGCTCTATAGTTTGAATATATATATATATATATATATATATATATATATATATATATATATATATATATATAATATATATATATATATATATATATATATATATATATATATATATATATATATATATATATATATTCAACTATAGAGCACTTTCCCACCAGGAGACTCGAACCCTAGCCAGCACAGAAGCCTTCCAGGCACCGGCATAACAGGTAACGCCTTAACCCACTGCACCACGCTCAGAGCCTTAAAAGAGATGGTAATTTCGGGGTATTTCGGGGTAGTGAATAACTACTCTTGCGTGTTTAGGCAAGTTGGGCATAAATATATATATATATATATATATATATATATATATATATATATATATATATATATATATATATATATATATATATATATATATATATATATATATATATATATATATTTATTTATTTTTAGGGGTACCACCTCTGGTGCAATTGCAGGGACCCACATCCTCGAAGAAGAAAACAAAGAGCATTCAGAGAAGATCTTGTGAATTCTCACTGAATACTTTAATCTTTTCTTCTCCAACCACCCCTATTATTTTTTTGTATGTTTTGTTTTATTTTGTTTTATTTTATTGCAATGCTACAGTTTACAGAGAACACACACACACACAAATATATAACAATTAAACAATCAGCGTTCGAAGACCTCGTCCAGCTCCTCGGAGGTTGGGTGCATACCCAGGATACAGCACGCATTTCCCCTCTGAACTGCGACACTGATGCGCTAGAACAGGAAACTGGCTGCTCGTCTGTCTCTAGTTTTCCCAATGAGTTCCACACCCACCTCCTTTAAAAACTTCAGTGCACATTTACCCCAGGCGCCCTGAGCTCAGAGCCTATCGGCACGAATCTGTAACAACGTTCTAGGTCTCTGTACTTGGTGATTTTCTGAGTCTCCCTGAAGGTGGCTGCCCCACCTCCCTCCGCTGAGCTGTAACGTAGATAGGTATCAGCCAATGTAGATGCACAGGTGTAATCCCATACGACCTGTTTACCTTCCCTCCATGGCTGCAGGGTGACTCCATCTGGGCGTTTTTGGCTGTTGTTAGGTCTGTACAACTGGGGTTCTCTTTGTGCTGGACACCCAGCTGTAGCCAAATTTCTCTTGATGATGTCATTGACTGCTTCATGTCTGGCAATCTTTCCCTGTGTCTTACAACAGATGAGACCATGGCTGCCGTATTGGTCTGCCCATGCATGGCCGCAAATACACTGGTTTTTGGTGGAGATAGGGGCGGCAAGGCGCAGGGCAACACCAATACTAAGGGCCCGATGGTCCAGGCGGGTGCCCAAGACGGAATTAGGGACTGCCAACAGGAAGTCCCCAGCATGGGGGGCTTGCACAGCTAGGAGACGCGCTCTGTCTTCTGAGAAGCTGCCTCCAGCAATGCTTTGGCGATGTTCTCCACTATGGGGCTATCCATTTGGCCTGTTTACCGTCGTTTGGAAAAGTTGGTCGAGTGTGTGAATTGGCAAGAATGTCCCACTGACCAGCTCCTTCCACAAATTTGGGATCACGAATCCCAATGAGTTCCTTAGGAATTCTGGTAGTATTTCATTCATTAATTCACTTGTAGCAATGGTCGAGGATAAGAATGCCGGCAATGCTAACTGTGTCGCCTTGCGAATACCTATACCCCCGAGTCTAACTGGGAGCGTTTCTTGGGTCCACTGGTTATCTTGCAGGGAGAGGTATAACACTTTCATTGTTATTGCCTTTAGGAGTGAGTCGTATTCCGTTATTTTTGGGCTGTCGAGGGAAGGGGCACACCTGAGGAAACAGGTAAGTCTGGGCAAGGCCAGGCACCTAGTAAGAAGGTACAAAGCATCGTGAGCATCCAAAGCCCCTATTCTCACCACCATCCTCTACAAGTCTTTAAGCTTTTCTTCGAGGACTACCCCAATGGCGTTCGAGCCCAGAGGTGCCCCTAGCAGCACACTGTCGGTGGGAGCGATCACTGGGGCTCCTGGCAATAAGATTTGTACTGCATCTATTATTGGTTTACTGGATGAGATGATTTCACACTTTGATGGATTTAGTGAAAAGCCTAACTCCTCTCCCTTAGATTTCACTAGCTGAAGATCTCCTAGCAGGGATTCCTGTGTCCCTGCCAGGGTGCCATCCTCCAGGAACCAGATGTTGAATTCGCTGGACAACCTGCTTGTGACCTCTTTAGCTGCCATGCAGAAAAGAAAAGGGGCAAGTGGGTCTCTCTGCTGGACACCTTCTGCGGAAACAACTTCATGTTCCCCAAACAACAGTGTCGATTCCCTACTGTACCCTGCTGAAACGAAGGGAAGTAGACAAGGAAACCTGGTTCGAACTGCTTCCAGAACCACATCCCTTTTTACCTGGTTGAAGGCATTTTTAAAGTCTTATTTAATTAATGCCTTATTTTCTGGGAGGCACTTGATATAGGCTCGTGCTGCATGAGCTGCTGCTTCACAGCCATGGGGAACACCAAAACCTAGTTGATGGGGTCGAAGCATCGTTACAGCGTCTATGCTAATTTTTCTGACAGCTGCCCTAGCAACATGGCGCCGAAGTGTGTTACACACGGCAGTGGGTCTCACTCCACCATCCTTCTTCTTAAGGGCACAAAGAGATGCTCCGAAGAAGGGTTTAATTGTATCTGGGATCAACCCGGAGAGGCAGTCGTTGACAAATTTCGTGATATCTGACAGTAGTGTCTCGGCAACTTCGCCGAGAACTGGGTTTGTCATCTCCTTGAGGTGGTGAGGTCTTACTGCAGTGTATCCCCCTGCCGAGCTTGGTGGAAATGACATGATGGCTTTGTATACATCTAACGCTTGGAGGAATAGAGGTCCCATGTCTGGGACATTTGTGTCCCGAGCAGTGGGTTCCCATTGTACTCTGGGAGGGTGCTTCTCTCTCAGTGAGTCAGCAGTTGCAGTATTTCTAGGGGCGATTGTTTCTACACTTGTAAGTAACCTAATTGCCCCTACTGTGTTGCCCTTTTCAATTTTGTTGTTCACTTGTGTTCCAAGCTTAAAATTATCATTGGAACTCTTGGGTCTTCCACAACGGTTTTTGCGTTGAGGAGGGATGGGGATGCAACTTGGCTTGTTCATTCAGGCTTGTTCACATTTGTGTTCCTCACGTGTTGCCCCCAAAAAATGAAGTGGTTCAAATAGCTTCGGCTATCACTTCCTTATGTCCAGTCGTGATGGTCAAGCGGATTAAGGCGTCCCTGTACATACCAGTTGCATTGCTCCTGGCAGTATGGGTTAGAGTCACTTCTGGGGTGTGAGTTTTCAGTTGCATATAGTCCTGGGGACCATTCAGGCTTGTTTGCATTTGTGTTCCTCACGTGTTGCCCCAAAAAATGAGGTGATTTGATAAAATGCTATGCCCAAGATTACCATCCGAGTGCCGGTGAGGAAGTGGTTCAAATAGCTTCGGCTATCACTTCCTTATGTCCGGTCGTGATGGTCAAGCGGATTAAGGCGTCCCTGTACATAGCAGTTGCATTGCTCCTGGCAGTATGGGTTCGAGTCACTTCTGGGGGGTGGGTTTTCAGTATATATATATATATATATATATATATATATATATATATATATATATATATATATATATATATATATATATATATATATATATATATATATATATAGGGGTACCACCTCTGGTGCAATTGCAGGGACCCACATCCTCGAAGAAGAAAACAAAGAGCATTCAGAGAAGATCTTGTGGATTCTCACTGAATACTTTATTCTTTTCTTCTCCTACCACCCCTATTATTTTTTTGTATGTTTTGTTTTATTTTATTGCAATGCTACAGTTTACAGAGAACACACACACACACACACAAATATATAACAATTAAACAATCAGCGTTCGAAGACCTCGTCCAGCTCCTCGGAGGTTGGGTGCGTACCCAGGATACAGCACGCATTTCCCCTCTGCACTGCGACACTGAGGCGCTGGAATAGGAAACTGGCTGCTCGTGGGTCTCTAGTTTTCCCAATGAGTTCCTCACCAACCTCCTTTAAAAACTTGAGTGCACATTTACCCCAGGCGCCCAGAGTCTCTGAGCCTATCGGCACGAACCTGTAACAACGTTCTAGGTTTCTGTACTTGTGGATTTTCTGGGTCTCCCTGAAGGTGGCTGCCCCACCTCCCTCCGCTGAGCTGTAACGTAAATATATATATATATATATATATACATATATATATATATATTGTGACGGTGTTCCCCCCCTTCTAATTCTCCCACGCCTGCTGTAAGAGTCATGTCCACTATTCCCGAGCGTTCACTACGTTGCAGGCATCAGTTGAACATATGTGGGAGAGAGTAGTATTCTCGATGAGCCGAGAAATTCGTGAAAGACGAATATTTTGGCCTGTGGGATAGGCCCTTTAGGAAGCCAAAATGGCGCTGGCGAGTCTGTTCTCCCGCCAAAACTGTGTGATGTCAGTGTCGCCAGATTGGTCACCGTCAGCGACGTGGCACTGGGAGCCAATGAAAACCTACTTTGGAAAATGTGACGTCACATAGGCAGGAGGAGTCCAGCCGTAGCGGCGCTTTCGCGCCATCAGTCTCACACGACGCGTCCGAGAGGCAGGACGTGCGACCGGTCATCCTGTCTGAGTGACGGATTACCGAGCTCCGGTGGATGTAAGCGCCTCCTGTTGTTAGCGCGCACTCTGTGAGGTCTTCCTGCAACCTAGATGTGGCTCAGATAAGGAATTGACAGAATATTGAGCAACAAGTGCTCAGGGACAGGTGCGTTGCAAGAAGTGGGCCGGGCACTGACGCGTGCAACGTCCTTGATGGTTCACCAGAATAGGAGACAGTTTAGTGGCTGGGCCATTCTGCCGTGAGCGAACCGGGTTGACCGCCTTGTCAACCAGGTTGAACGTGTGATCGACGATCCTGTCAAGTTTGACAGTAACCCCACCTTCGTGGAACCCTACGAGTCAACAGTTGGATGCAAGCACGTCGAGAAGTCTTCCCAAATACCTAGTGACATACCTAGACGACGAGGGAATTGATAGTGAGGTGAGCTTCAAGTGCTCTGAAGTCGGGTGCTGTGCGTGTGTAGCTTAAGCAGTATCGTCTGGGACGGCTGATAACTTCACAGTGACTTCGTAGTGGTGAGAGGCAGTTCCTCTTGGAGTACAGTGACAAGGGACTATTTGGGAAACGTATGACGACCGCCGAGACGTAGGCTGGCTGCCGTAGTTGGGAGGAAAGTTGATGGCCAGGAGACCGACTTCAACTCTGCGACGTACTGTAAGGGAAGCACGGACCTGCAGTGTACAGGAAGCGGCGAGACGTGAACATCCTATGACGTTGGCTTGTGTTTCTGGAGGGTGTACAAGGCGAGAGCCTGGACCAGGAGCTACAACCCAACTGTCATCCCAGGATAGGTAAAGTAGGTGTTTACAGTTACCCTCCCATTTCCCCTTTAGTTAGCTATAGATACTTGTCAGAATATTTTATATGTCGTGAGTAAGTCTCACCTGAGTCAAAGTCACAGAGAACACAGTGTGTGGTGAGGCTACCCAGAGTACTCACAATATCAGTTTACATATATATGTATGTGTGGGTGTGTGCAAGCACCAGGATTCATTAAGGAATTTACTGTGACTGTAATTCATTTCCTGTGATTATTATTATTAAATATTTAGTAGTAAACCAGATTTGGTGTTAGGCTATGAGCCCAGAATTTATATAAATGCCTGTGTATTGATCTCCCTGATCTATTTATATAAATGCCTGTGTTTTGATCTCCATGATTTATTGATATAAATGCCTGTGTATTGATCTCCATGATATATATATATATATATGCCTGTGATTCGATCAATGATTTATCTATGACATGCCTGTGTACTGAATAATCTCGTATACTTGAAGTGATTGCCAGTGATATATCATTAAGAGGACTTATAGATTTATAGATAAGTTCAGTGATCAAGCGAGTGCATTCACAGTAAATATTATTAAGAATAGAGTAATCTTTTGGTATGGTGAAAAGTCACTGTGAGTTCAGTGTGAATAAGATACTGATCGTGAGGCCAGTGAAGTGGTGTATCGCAACCCAAAGGAATCATAAGTATGTCATGTGAATGTTAAATACAGTGTTTTGCGAAAAGTTAAATAAACGGGGATCGTGACAGAATTAGAAAACAAGTACTAGTCTTTTCTCACGGTCGCGAGGGCCCCGATCAGCTGATATCTGACAGGTGACGCGAGGGGCTGCTGGATTTTGCCATATCGGTGCGCCCAGATTATTTTGCTGCGAAGGAGCAGCTGTCATACATTGATCCTGATATTTTTTTTTATTCATATATGTTTCTCGTTGTCTTTTAAGTAAAATACCAAAACTCTTTTGTGTTTGATATCATCCCCTCCATTTATCTTGTGACCGCCAAAAGGAAATGGAAGAGTGACAGAAGTAATTACTTGCCTGAGACCAAACTAGTCGAAATTGCTCTTACCACAATTACCACAATTACACCTCACCACTGCAGTGTTACTGGACACCTAAAAACACCAGTTGGCGACCTTGAAGGCTGAGTGATAGTTCTCTGCCGGGGCGGGCCACAGATTGAGGGAACGATCTGTGTCTCCACTCATCTTACAACTTAAGGCCGGTTGTGAGGTCGACTGGGGGTACTCTCCTGGGAGTGCAGTGGAGCCTAGAGGATCGAGGGAAGACCCGTAGAACGACGGTGAGTAAGGGTTATTGTCAGAGCAACCACTTCGAGAGGAGATCCAGTCTACCGTTGCTTTAGCCCTTAACCCTTAACACGAACCGTGAACACCCCGACATTGGCGACCTTGCCAGGATAACGAGCAAGATCAAGGTTGTAATTGTGGTATTAGATATCAGGCCTAAGTTTTCACTCATTGTCACAAGATGGAGGATGATAAAGTAGCCAGTTTTATCGACATGAGAGACGAGCAAGTACTTGAGGAGTGCACCAGGGCACAGCTGCAAACGATCGCCGACCACTTTGGGATCAAGTTGAGAGCTTCCAAAGTGGGAGAAAGAAGACTTGAGATCATGGCACAGCTCAAGGCACGTGATGAAGCCTTCGGAGAGGAACGGCCACAGACACCTGCCAGTGTAGGAGAGAACTTGAGTATCGGTGGCAGTAGCCGGGGATCCAGTGGCAGCAGGCGCAGTGTCAAGCTGGAAATAATGAGGCTGCAGCTGGAAGCACAGCAGCACAGGGAAGAAAGAGAAGCACAGCTGAAGCCCGAGGAAGCAGAAAGAGAAGCACAGCTGAGGCGCAAGGAAGCAGAGCGAGAGGCACAGCTGCGCAGAGAAGAAAGAGAAGCACAGCTGCAACGAAAAGAAAGAGAAGCTCAGCTGAAGCGCGAAGAAGCACAGCTGCGCAGAGAAGAAAG
>WNGS01006131.1:0-38358 GCA_020271785.1 Procambarus virginalis | reverse complement strand
AAACTACCTCTCACAAGATGAGTATAGGGTGCACAATAAGCTACCCCTCACAGGATGAGTAAGGGGTGTACAATAAACTACTACTCGCAGGATGAGTATGGGGTGCACAATAAACTACATTTCACAGGATTAGTATGGGGAGAACAATAAACAACAGTTCACAGGATGAGTATGTGGTGCACAATAAACTACATTTCACAGGATTAGTATGGGGTACACAATAAACAACCGCTCACAGGATGAGTATGGGGTGCACAATAAATGACTGTTCATAGCATGAGTACGGGGTGCACAATACTGTTGTGTTCACAGGATGAGCATGGTGTGCACAATAAACTACTGTTTAAAGGATGAGTAAGGGGTGCCCAATAAGCTACCGTTCACAGGATGAGTATGTGGTGCACAATAAGCTACCGCTCACAGGATGAGTTTGGGGTGAAAAATAAACCACAGTTCACAGGATGAGTGTGTGGTGCACAATAAACTACATTTCACAGGATTAGTATGGGGTGCACAATAAGCTACCGCTCACAGGATGAGTATGGGGTGCACAATAAACGACTGTTCATAGGATGAGTATGGGGTGCACAATAAACTAATGTTCTCAGAATGAGCATGGGGTGCACAATAAGCTACCGCTCACAGGATGAGTATGGGGTGCACAATAAACTACTGTTCACAGGATGAGTATGGGGTGCACAATGAACTACTGTTCACAGAATGAGTATGGGGTGTAGAATAAACTGTCGCTCACAGGATGAGTATGGGGTGCACTATAAACTACCGCTCACAGGATGAGTATTGGGTGCACTATAAACTACCGCTCACAAGATGAGTATTGGGTGCACAATAAACGACTGTTCACAGAATGAGTATGGGGTGCACAATAAACTACTGTTCACAGAATGAGTATGGTTTACATAATAAGCTACCGCACACAGGATGAGTATGGGGTGCACAATAAACAACCGCTCCCCGGATGAGTATAGGGTGCATTATAAACTATCCCTCACAGGAGTAAGTGGTGAACAATAAACTTCTGCTCAGTAGATGAGTATGGGGTGCACAATAAACTACCCCTCACAGGGTGAGTATGTGGTGCACAATAAACTACTGTTCACAGAATGAGTATGGGTGCACAATAAACAACTGTTCACAGAATGAGTATGGTGTGCACAATCAACGACTGTTCATAGGATGAGTATGGGGTGTACAATAAACTACTGTTCACAGGATGAGTATGGGGTGCACAATAAACTACCGCTCACAGGAGTATGGGGTGCACAATAAACTACTGCTCACAGAATGAGTATTGTGTGCACAATAAACTACCCCTCACAGGATGAGTATGGGGTGCACAATAAACTACTGTTCACAGAATGAGTGTGAGGTTCACAATAAACTACTACTCACAAGATGAGTATGGGGTGCACAATAAACTACTCCTCACAGGATGAGTATGGGGTGCACAATAAACTACCACTCACAAGATCAGTATAGGGTGCACAATAAACTACCCCCTCACAGGATGATTATGGGGCGCACAATAAACTACCGCTCACAGGATGAGTATGGGGTGCACAATAAACTAGCGTATATACGCCGTGTAATGGCGTCAATTCTTGTGTGATAAGCAGCACTTGTAAGTGAAGCCATAGAGGACTAGGGTGTGTGGGAATGATTGAAGCACAAGTGAGGCCGGAGCTGAGGCTGTTTTAACCTCCAGCAGCGAGGTGAGTCAGGTGAGGTGAGCCAGGAACACCAGCTGGTCCACCACCAAGCACAACATCGACCAACAACTCGATGCCAGGGTGTTCTTTTCAACGAAGAATTTGTGCCGCATTCAAGTTGACTAATGAACAAACATTTTAAAACAAAAAAATGTGGAGGTGCGTAGAGGTACACCCTAACACCTGAAGATCCTAGCTGCGGGCAGAACGAGCGCGTATTTTGCAGGTTGATATTGTGCAACATTCTGGGGCACGTTTGTTAACGTGTACTTCTTATCCTAAGTGTACTATATGCTGCCACTTATCCGGAGTCTTGACTTTACTTGGCGTGTTATCATCTCTTGAAAGTGAAGTCAATTGGTATTCATGGAATGGCCGGCCTTCTTCAGGCACTTTACCTTCCATTTCAATAATGCAAATTATATTTAGAATCCGGGTTTGTGTGCGCGTGTTATGTATGGCGGGGTTATGGCCGGGTCGGGTTGCTGCACCACACAAACTGCACCTTCCAGCCTGCTTGTGGGGCCTCCTGCTGCCGCTCTAATAACACAACCAACATTTACCTCCACAACACTTACCCAGGCAAAAGCTTTCAGGAATAAGTAGATGGTGTTGCATTACGTAAACTTAACGGTGCCTGGTAAGATACCGGGTGATGGTGGTTGGTTGTGGTACCGGGTGATGGAGGGTGGTTGTGGTACCGGGTGATGGAAGGTGGTTGTTGTACCAGGTGATAGTGGGTAGTTGTGGTACCGGGTGATGTTGGGTAGTTGTGGTACCGGGTGATGTGGTTGGTTGTGGTACCGAGTGATGGAGGGTGGTTGTGGTACCGGGTGATGGTGGGTAGTTGTGGTACCGGGTGATGGAGGGCGGTTGTGGGTAGTTGTGGTACCGAGTGATGGAGGGTGGTTGTGGTACCGGTGATGGAGGATGGTTGTGGTACCGGGTGATGGAGGATGGTTGTGGTACCGGGTGATGGAGGATGGTTGTGGTACCGGGTGATGGTGGGTAGTTGTGGTACCGGGTGATGGTGGGTGGTTGTGGTACCGGGTGATGGAGGGTGGTTGTGGTACCGGGTGATGGAGGGTGGTTGTGGTGCCGGGTGATAGTGGGTGGTTGTGGTGCCGGGTGATGGAGGGTGGTTGTGATACTTGGTGAACATGGTGAGCCTTGTCAGCTTGGTGAACATGGTGAGTCTTGTCAGCTTGGTGAACAGGGTGAGTCTTGTCAGCTTGGTGAACATGGTGAGTCTTGTCAGCTTGGTGAACAGGGTGAGTCTTGTCAGCTTGGTGAACATGGTGAGCCTTGTCAGCTTGGTGAACATGGTGAGTCTTGTCAGCTTGGTGAACAGGGTGAGTCTTGTCAGCTTGGTGAACATGGTGAGTCTTGTCAGCTTGGTGAACATGGTGAGTCTTGTCAGCTTGGTGAACATGGTGAGCCTTTTCAGCTTGGTGAACATGGTGAGTCTTGTCAGCTTGGTGAACATGGTGAGTCTTGTCAGCTTGGTGAACATGGTGAGTCTTGTCAGCTTGGTGAACATGGTGAGCCTTGTGACCTTGGTGAACAGGGTGAGTCTTGTCAGCTTGGTGAACATGGTGAGCCTTGTGACCTTGGTGAACAGGGTGAGGGAGTGCCACCCTCTGGCCACCACTGGCTGGTGGCCAGAGGGAGTGGACGTGCTCAGGTGTTGCTCCCCAACTGACCTCCCAAGCATGGAGTGGGTGGTTGGGTGTCTGTCCAGTGACCTGTGTAGTACCCGGCTGGTGCAGGGGACGTTTTTGCTTAACGATGAGGTCATCTATGCCTCCTCTTAAGCGGATGTCTTCGGCAGGTTTTGAGTTTTCGACGTCAGTTGACCATATGGCGCTTGGGGTTGCGCTCGTGGAGGTGCTCCCTGTGAAGTTGACAGACCTGGTGGGAGTGCAGATCGTTCAAAATCGCCGTGTGGTGGTGAAATTTGTTCGCCTAGATGTGTTCCGGAAGTTCCTTGGTAAGAATGAGGGTTGCTAGTTCCCTATGCCTGATGATGCTGGTACGGTATGAGTGGTCAACTTGAGTGTGACATTGACATACGTGGTTGTTGTTGTTGTTGTTGTTGTTGTTTTAGATTTAGCTACTCAGAACGAAATGTCCATTTTGCACGGGCTATAGTGAGCCCGTAATTGAGTTTGGTTATTCGCAATAACTGTGTTACTCTGACATTTGGGTCAAAGTTTTAAATGTTGGTGAGGATTCCTCCTTTTCCCCTTCTGTTTTAGTCGTGTTTTAATAACATTATCTTGGTGGCGGATGTAGGTGCAGAATGGTCACTAGTGAGTCCCATTCTTTAACGGATTTTCTAATCATTGTAGTGGCTGTAGAATGTGCATCTAATGCAACTGCTGTCGTTGGTTTAATGTTTAGTTTGATGTGCAGGACTTCAGTAGCTTTACATTCCAGAAGTAGTGCAATAGTAGCACCACTGCTTCTGTTCCACAGATATAACACTCTTTATCTATTGGGTTTATTACCTCCCAGCAGCACTTGTAACCAAGTCTGAGTCTGTGTATGGCTACTGCAATGTCTCTGGATATCTTTTGTCAGGCTTGAAATAGTAGTACCCAGTGGCTTGTTCGTATCATATCGCAGTGGATATTCCTTCCGCTACTTTGGCTCTGTGGCGACTTTTGATAGTTGGGAGTATTTTCTTCTTGATTTGCTCCTTAATCTGTGAAAAACTTGGAGGTATTTGAACCTGTACAACAGGTAGAGCAGTGGCAGTTTTTGCTAGTGAGTCTGCCTTTTCATTACTATCTATGCCAATGTGGCTTGGTATCCAATTTAGGGTGATTGACAGTCCTAGATTATGGGCTTCTTTTCCTATATGTTGGATTTCTGTGAGGAGTTGTATATTATCTCTGTATTGACTGGATAACAATGCCTGGAGCGAAGATTTAGAGTCGGTATGAATGATGACATCATGTAAATTATTCTCAATTGTATATGGTGGTACCGGGTGATGGTACACCCGGGGTGCACAGGATGAGTATGGCCTCCTTCCGGGCATATAATTCTGTTTGCAATGTTGAGCACCCACTATTCATGCTCCAGTAAGCTTCATGGTTGTTAGTGTAAACTGCTGCCCCAGCAGAACCTCTTTTTTGATCAACTGATCCATCTGTGAAGATGTGAGTCGTTGTCGGTCTTGAGATGGTTTCCATTTGTTGTTCTATGACTGCTTTGAGCTTCTGCGAGTCACATGCTGATTTTTTAGCTGGTAGTCCTTCAATGATAATCTTTAGACTAGATTTTTCCTATGGAGGAGGCTACCGAAAGTGTTGATATGGTCTATCTTCTCCTTTGTTTTTAATGGTCCATTTCAAGTCCACTTTCTCTAGAATCTTTACTAGATTATCCGTCCATACACTTGTTCTATACTGAAGGTTTCTCTGAAACGATCTGTGTAAGCTATCTTTGATTGACAGTCTGGCGGTTGTTCCAACAAGTTTTGCTGTTAAGGTGACTATCCTTTGTTTGATCCTGTTTTCTAAGCTGGTAAGTTGGTTTCCATCCTTAGATTCTCTCGAGGCGTCCATATAGGTGCTCCCAGCATTGTTCTGAGGGCATCATTTTGAGACACTTCCAGTTTCTCTCATTGGATATCACTGAGGGATGTAAAAGCAGGAGCAGCATAGTCATTGAGTGACCTAACTGCTTGAACGTAGTATATTTTGAGTATTGGTAGAGATGCACACTCTCTAAGACTTGTCAGGGAGCTCAAAGCTGAGTTTCTGTCTTTACAACGTTGCCAAACATTTCAATTTTTTGAGTGAATTTCAACTGGCTGTCTATTATGACTCGTAGGCATTGAAAAAGAGGTAACCCACTCAAGTTTATGTCCTTGTATTGCGAATCTGATGTCTTGAGTTCTCATTTAACGGCCATTGCTTTGGTTTTATTGATTATGCGTTCCGCTTCCTTGCTGATAATATCTAGGCATTTTTTAGCATAGTTCCGGCTCCTTTGCCATTGATGATAACCACAAAGTCGTCTGCATAGTTAAGCAGCTTAGCTATTGGGTAACTTTAGCTTCATGAATTGTTCCTTGAGACAGTTGAAGAGGAAAGGGTTTAGTATTCCTCCCTGCGGAGTTCCGTTTTCCAGCCTCTTTGAGGACGATGTTTTTTCTTGGAATGTGACTGTAGCTTCTCAGTTAAGCAGGCTTCCTTTGGCAAAGGCAAGAGCGTTCCTTTGATTTCCTTATCCACAAGGCAGCACAGTGTAGCTGAAGCATTGGGTAGCTCGAAGGCTTTTTCTAGGTCTAGAAAAATATGGATTCCAGGTTTGTCATTGATTTGTTCCAGAAGGGAGGTAAGACGGTTCCAACACCTTTTCTGTAAGCATACATATTTTGGTGGTGGTGCATGATGTAGCGTTTGAAATGATGGATGGGCTGTTAACCAGGCTGTTTGGTAAGGTACTAAGCGTGAGGTGGAATAAAGTTTCCCCTGGTTATTAAAACACTGGCACCAGGACGCTGACGATGTCCTTGACGCGGGGTATACCATCTTCCCTTTCCCTGCTGGAGTTTAAGCTCTGGTGTATGTATTCCGATCAGCCCTATACCTGTTATCGGTGTGGTATACAGGGTCATCTGGCTGCAGCTTGCTCCGTGGAGGCGGCTGCTTGCATCGATATTATCTTTTAGGAGAGTGATAATCCACACTTCCGCACCCTAGAGGATTCAGTGGTGTTGGCTGGTGATGTTGTGGCAACTTCCAGCATGACAGACGTTGCGCCTGGCTGTGTGAGTGTCGCGGTGGCTTGCGGAGTCGGCGGAACGCCTTGTGTCACCAGGGGCTGGCGACCGGGAGGTGCGTATGGATGAGGCTCCGACTATGGAGCTTTGTGTGATGTCGTATGTGACGGTGGAGATTCACAGTGGCCGCCTGCTGTGGTGTTGGTACCAGCTCCCCAGGAGACGTCCCTGTCTGCTTTGGAGAGCGGTTCTAATGCACTTGCTTCGCCTGTGTGGTCACATAGGAACATAAAAATAAAGGTAACTGCAGAGAAGCTAATGGCCCATACGAGGCAGCTCCTATTTATAACCACCCAATTCCACTTATATACATGTCCAATCCATGTTTGAAACAATTAAGGGACCCCACCTCCACCACATTATGCGGTAATTGGTTCCACAAATCAACAACCCTGTTACCGAACCAGTATTTTCCCCAGGTCTTTCCTAAATCTAAACTTATCCAATTTATAACCACTGTTTCGTGTTCTGTCTTGTATTGATACTTTTAAAACCCTATTAATATCCCCCTTTGTTGTGCTCATTCATCTACTTGTAAACCTCTATCATATCACCCCCTAACTCTTTGCTTTACCAGTGAATGGAATTTAAGCTTTGTTAATCTTTCTTCATATGACTTGTTTCTATTTTGGGGATTAACTTTGTCATCCTATGCAAGATGAGTTCAAGTGAATTTATATCCATTCAATAGTACGGCGACCAAATTTGAACTGTATAACCTAAATGGGGCCTAACCAGAGTAAGATATAGCTGAAGAACCACACCAGGTGTCTTGTTACTAACGCTTCGATTAATAAATCCCAGTGTCCTATTTGCCTTATTACGAACATTCATGCAATGGTCTTTTGGTTTTAAATTCTTACTAATTATAACTCCCAGATCCCTTTCCCAATCCGACTTCGCAATCTCAACACCATCTAGCTCGTATCTTGTAACTCTATCTTCATTAACTAGCCTCAAAAATGTATACATTTATCGCCATTAAACTGCATCTGCCAATCTTTTGACCTTTTCAAAACCCTATTTAGATCAACTTGAAGTGATAGTACTCACCTAATTGTACTCACCTAATTGTGCTTGCGGGGGTTGAGCTTTGGCTCTTTGGTCCCGCCTCTCAACTGTCAATCAACAGGTGTACAGATTCCTGAGCCTACTGGGCTCTATCATATCTACACTTGAAACTGTGTATGGAGTCAGCCTCCACCACATCACTTCCTAGTGCATTCCATTTATTAACTACTCTGACACTGAAAAAATTCTTTCTAACGTCTCTGTGGCTCATCTGGGTACTAAGTTTCCACCTGTGTCCCCTTGTTCGTGTCCCAGCCGTGGTGAAGAGTTTCTCTTTGTCCGCCCTGTCAATTCCCCTGAGAATTTTGTAGGTGGTTATCATGTCTCCCCTTACTCTTCTGTTTTCCAGGGATGTGAGGTTCAGCTCCTTTAGCCTTTTCTCGTAGCTCAATCCTCTCAGTTCCGGGACGAGCCTGGTGGCATACCGCTGAATCTTCTCTAACTTTGTCTTGTGTTTAACTAGGTATGGACTCCAGGCTGGAGCTGCATACTCCAGGATTGGTCTTACATAAGTGGTATACAGGGTTCTGAAAGATTCCTTACACAAATTTCTAAAGGCAGTTCTTATGTTGGCCAGTCTAGCATATGCCGCTGATGATATTCTTTTGATGTGGGCTTCTGGGGACAGGTTCGGTGTGATATCAACCCCCAGATCTTTCTCTCTATTTGACTCTTGTAGGATTTCCCCTCCCAAATGATACCTTGTGTTCAGCCTCCTGCTCCCTTCTCCTAATTTCATCACCTTACACTTTCCCGAGTTGAACTTTAGCAGCCATTTTCTAGACCATTCCTCCAGTTTATCCAGGTCATCCTGTAGTCTCTGTCTATCTTCATCCGTCTTGATTCTTCTCATAATTTTTGCATCATCAGCAAACATTGAGAGGAATGAGTCTATACCCTCCGGAAGATCGTTCACATATATTAGAAACAGGATGGGTCCAAGTACTGAGCCCTGTGGGACTCCGCTGGTGACATCTCGCCACTCTGATGTCTCCCCCCTCACCGTTACTCGCTGTTTCCTGTTGCTTAAGTACTCCCTTATCCACTGAAGCACCTTCCCTTTTACTCCTGCCTGTTGCTCCAACTTTTTTAACAGCCTTTTGTGCGGTACTGTGTCAAAGGCTTTTTGGCAATCCAGGAAAATGCAGTCGGCCCACCCTTCTCTTTCCTGCCTAATTTTTGTTGCTTGGTCATAAAATTCTATTAAACCTGTGAGGCACGATTTACCATCCCTGAACCCATGTTGGTGGTGCGTTACAAAGTTATTTCCCTCTAGATGCTCTACGAGACTTTTCCTCACGATCTTCTCCATTACCTTGCATGGTATACAAGTTAAGGAAACTGGCCTGTAATTCAGTGCCTCTTGCCTGTCACCCTTCTTGTATATTGGGACCACGTTAGCTGTCTTCCAACTTTCTGGTAAGTCTCCTGTTTCCAGTGACCTGTTATACACCATAGAGAGTGGCACACTTAGTGCTTCTGCACCTTCCTTTAGTATCCATGGTGAGATTCTGTCAGGCCCAACAGCCTTCATGGTGAGATTCTGGTGATCCATGGTGAGATTCTGTCAGGCCCAACAGCCTTCCCAACAGCCTATAGTGAGTCTTCTTCCGTGTTAATTTCCCTACCGATTTTTGTATCATCTGCAAATTTGCAGATGTTGCTACTCAAACCTGAATCTAAATCATTTATATATATTATAAACAACAGAGGTCCCAATACAGAGCCTTGAGATACTCCACTTACAACATTTTCGCACTCTGACTTAACCCCATTTATACTCAGTTTTCTTTGGTATAGCCATGCCCAAATCCAACTTAATATTGCACCCCCAACACCATGTATTTGATATCTTCTTTGATGTATGTGTTATTATTGAATGCCACCAAGGTCCTTTTCAATATCATTGTAACTATCTAGCTAGTTAGAGCTTGTCAAGAAGGGACGCCGATTTGGTAGCGTGTCCGAGCGGTGTTAGTATTCAAATTGTACGACGGTTGAGATGTAACCTAATCACAAATCAAGTTAGTCTCTGACGCCATTCTCCACAGAGAGCTGGTACCAGCCGTTCTGGTGACCAGTCAGTATTCTCACAGACCTCAGAGTAGGGAGGACCTCGGCTGGCCGGTTATATACTTTGTTACCTTGCTGAATAAACTGCAGAAGTGACCATCTGTGACTTACACATATGGTCACAGGTATATATATAAATTGCTATGGTAAAAATTATGATGTGAAATGTTGAAGGAATAAATTTCAAATTAAGGCCTGGAGTTATTAAAAAAAATTATATTGTGCAAATCCTTGACTGCTACTAAAACAACGATTTCTGACTTCTCTTGACTTTGAATCTGCTAATAACACTCTATTAACACAATTAATGCACAATGAAATTACTGTGAGAAGCAGGCATGTTGAAATCACTCAGGGAAACTGTGGGAGTGGAGTATTGAGCCAGCTCCAATATTTAACAAGTCACTGAATGGTAAATTCACAGGATGTTATGGATATTATTATGTAAATCACTTTTTAGAACTTGGCACAGAGGTCTCATCTATCAATTACTTATCTCGGGGATACAATTCTTGAGAATCACCAGTAGCCAAAATGGGAGAAGCGTCGTGAAGGTGCGTGAAGAGCACATGTAGGGTTTGTGTACAAGTGGTACGGCGGCAGGCAGCGCTCCTAGCGGCCGTGAGCGAAGCTCTTGTGGGACCCTACACTGGGAATTGATGTTGGGAGCGCAAAGATAAACGCTGAGACGATGATGATAGCAAAGGAAGCACGATTTTCTCGGGTTGGTCGCAGCAAAATGATGTAGCAGGGGCAAGGCTTAATGCTGTCGGCCTGGGTGATGGTTGTGGTGGTGGTACAGGTTCTAAGATGGCGCAGGAAATTCAAAAATCGTAGGCGGCGAATTACTCTCCCCTCACTGATTAAAATTCGTTCTCACTTGTATATATTGCGCCTTACTTCAGAGAACGTCGACCTAGAGTAGTGGCTGATGGCAGGACCCCGGACTGGCACAATAATTGATGCATGGGTGGCAGAATGGCGGCTTATGGCGGCGGTAGCGGCTGGAACACGTGGCGATGTGGGTACTTGAATTTTCGTTTCCAGAAAATTAATTCTGGATCCCACTGCTGCTACCAGTATTTGTTACCTTCTTTGATGTACGGTTGTTGTTGGCTTGTAGAGAAATACACAGATAGTCACTTCTGCAGTTTATTCAGCAAGGTAACAAAGTATATAACCGGTCAGCCGAGGTCCTCCCTACTCTGAGGTCTGTGAGGATACTGACTGGTCACCAGAACGGCTGGTACCAGCTCTCTGTGGAGAATGACGTCAGAGGCTTACTTGATTTGTGATTGGTTACATTTCAACCGTCGTACAATTTGAATACTAACCCATGAGCCTCATCTTTTTAATGAGTCTTTCATGTGGCACTGTATCAAAAGCTTTCCTAAATCGCAAGGTGCACAACATCACAATCCTTACCACTATCAACTGCCTCAACTATGCTGGAATAAAAAGATAGCAAATTTGTTAAACATGAACGAACGGTAGAAATGATTAACCTATGAATATAGTGGCTAGCATCCAGCTGAGCTGCCAGATGTACGATTCAGCTTAAATTGCAGTAAGACATTTGGGTAGCTATTTTAGTTTTTTAACTTAACACTGAATAATGAATGATTCCAGTTGTAGATGGTTAGCATGTGAATAAAGGTATTAGAATGCTTAGATGCTAGAAGTATGATATCGACATGTGGAATATAGTGTACAATTCATCTACAGTGATAAATAATCGCTGTTGCTGTTTAGAAATTACCCTGATTTGATATGGTAGAGGAGTTGGTCTCCCTTGCAAATTACGAAGCACTGAGATTGCTATGACCGACATCTGAAATATTATCCTTTTCCCTATTGTATTTTTTTTGTTAAGATTAGAATGTAAACTTTTATTACCAATATAAATAATAAAAATGCATAAAATGCATATTCTCACACACCTGTGATGAGGATAGGTTAGGTTTGGGGATGGATAGTACAGCCAATTTTTAATAATAACATTATATATACAACATAAATATTGGATGCCAAGGCCTCATTGCGCATCTTGTGACGTCACTCACAGTTGAAAAGTCAGGTCGCTGTAAGCCTGTCACACGTCTATGTGTTAATGAGAGACACTATCCCTTACTGCAACAGCTTTTGTGACATCATGCGTCGCTAAGACAACGGATCTTACCACTATAGAAATAATTGCTTTATGTCTGTTTATTATAGGTTAGGTTTGGATGGTTTGGTAGGGTCGATGAATTTAATAACAAAAAAGTATGCCCAATGAGCGAAAATACGAGTGGGCACAAGGCATCATGACGTAGCCGGTGGTGACACTTACAGAGTACAGTTGAACAATTAAGAGATTAAGGGTATGAGCTAATGAGAGTCGAGTACCCTCCTTGGAACCGCTTGTAACATCATGGGGCCTGAAAGGAACGTAGCCTATTTGGTGGATCAAACTGCATTGGGGATGATGATGTCATGAGAACATGAGAATGACGGTAACTGCAGAAAGCCTATTTTATACATACGAAGCCGCTTCTACTCAATCTAGTTCATATTTAAGTACACTGTGTAATGGGAAACATTGATGGTCATGCAGTCTCTGTAATGCCAGTCACAAAATATTAAAAAAAAAGAGAAAAAAAAGTTAAACTGCAAAGGTGTCTTCACAGTGAGGTAAACTGTAGGATAAAGCAGAGGGATAAAACATTTAAAAAATACTTTACTTTAAAAATAAATTAACAAATTACAAAATTATCCAGGTTTGGCTTTAATACAAAGTGTGCAAAACAAATAAGATGAATAATCAAATTTACGTTATGTTAAGGTGCAAAATAAAATATGGTGCGGAATACTGTTAGCTAGTCTGACTAAATCCTTTACAACACTGATTTGTGTTAACAGGTCTACTCAGTTGAGCACACAGGAGTAATCTGAATCTTGGAGAGCTTGGTAGCCCTATTTATATAGAATAACGGCTGGGCAGATGGCGCTGGTGGCTTCTTTAACTATGAACCAGCTCACTTAAACTGCTTTTTCCGGAAGGCGTGGCCTCCCAGCAACCCAGGTGCGAGGTGGGGTGATGGGGTGAGACTGGTAGTACTGCCTAGACGTCTGGAAGTTGTTGTTGCTGCAGTTTTTGATTACATAGATGTGAATAAGCAGAATATGCGATAATGGAGTAGGCCGAATCTCTTCCTAGAGATTTTACCGTGACAACTGGATAGGTATTTTGATTGGATATATGATACAGTGAGGTGTTCTTTTGAGCCTTAATGAGACATACTCGGGATTAGCAGTGTGGGAGGAATAAATGAAAATGTCGGAGTAATGTTATAGATTTTTTTTAATTAGATAACAAAAATATTTGCATGTAGCTGGAGATTCCAAAAGAAGTTTCAGTAGTGTTCCTATGCCCGAATTTTTATGTTATTTTACCACTGTCGCATATGAGATGTATATTAGTTCTTGCCCTGTGTATCTCCCCTTGTTTCATGCGGATGGGTAATGGATTTCATCCATTCCTATGCTCAATAAACGATTCTTGAAGAAATGTTGTTGTTGTTAGAGATTTAGCTACTCAGGACGAAGTGTCCATGTAGCACGAGCTACGGTGAGCCCGTAATTGAGTTTGGTTATACATGATAACCTTTTTCCTGTGATATTTGGGTCTAAGTTTAAAATGGAGGAGGAGATTTCTCTTTTTTTCCTGTTTATTTATCGCTTCTGTTTTAGTCCACTGGTTTTAATCCTGTTTTATTAACTTTATCTTGGTGGTGGATGTAGATGCAGAATGCTCACTAATGAGTCCCATTCCTCAACGGCTTTTCTAATCATTGTAGTCGCGGTGGAATGTGCATCTAATGCAGCTGCTGTCGTTGGATTAATGTTGAGTTTGATGCACAGGGGTTCAGTAGCTTCACATTCCAGTAAGTAGTGCAACAGTGGCGCCTCTGCTTCAGTTTCACATATGTGACACTTTTTAACTATTGGGTTCATTACCTCCCAGCAGCACTTGTAACCAAGCCTGAGTCTGTGTATGGCTACTGCAATGTCTCTGGATATCTTTTTGCAAGGCTTGAAAGAGGAGTAACCAGTGGCTTGTTCGTACCATATCGCAGTGGATTTTCCTTCCGCTACTTTGGCTCTGTGGCGACCTTTGATAGTTGAGAATATTTTCTTCTTGATTTGCTCCTTTATCTGTGAGAAACATGGATGTATTTGAACCTGTACAACAGGTTGAGCAGTGGCAGTTTTTGCTAGTGAGTCTGCCTTTTCATTACCATCTATGCCAATGTGACTTGGTATCCAATTTAGGGTGATTGACAACCCTCGATTGTGGGCTTCTTTTCCTATATCCTTGAAGAAAGATTGACAAAGATTAAATTACATTCTCTGGTAAGGTGAAGAATTCGGAGGTGACATGATAGAGGTGTGCAAGTGGATGATTGTACATAATAAAAGAAGATATTAATAAGGTATTAAAGTATTAACTCGAGAAAGAACACGAAATAATGGGTTTAAATTGGAAAAGTTTTAGATTTAGGAATAAAACCGGGGTAAATATTGGTTGGGTAACAAGGGTGATTGCTGAGATACATGTTAGTTCATGCTCTGTGTTGCCCCCTTTGTTTCATACGAAATGGTGATGGTGGATTTCATTCATTACCATGCTCAATAAACGATCCGTGGGCGGACACTATAAATATAAAGCTTCCAGATAAGTAAGGGAGACAAATAGACAAATAGGTCCTTCTGAATATTAATGGAGTAACATTATTGAAAGGGGATATTAATAGGGAATAGTCCTATTGCAGTTCATCTAATAGCGGCAGTTGATGTTATGGTTAACATAGATTGGAAGTAAACAGAAGATCCTGTAAAAGGCCTTCTGGAATGTTCAAGATTCAATCTTAGCTAGAAAATGATCTTTGAAAATGTGAAACAGTATGGAAATACATCACTAAGGACAACGGATTAATGTGGGAAGAGTAATGCATCTGTAGAGGTCGCAGAGGTAACGAAAAACACCTATGCCAAGTCGGATTCCCTTTAATCCACTCGACATAAATATCGAAAATGGTAATAAATTAGAAAATGGGTTTAAATGCACCATGGGAAATGGACTTGAAAGCTTTGCCGAGGTAACGAAAAACACCTATGCCAAGTCGGATCCTTCACCGTTGTAACTAAAAACACCTATGCCTAGTCGTATCCCTCAGGAAAAGCAAAAGGGATACAACTTGACATAACTCCCACTACTGAGATGGTGTCACTCGATTGTTTTAAATATGGGTTGGACATGTATATGAGTGGGATTGGGTGAATGTAAATAGGAGCTGCTTTGCATGGGCTAATAGGCCTTCTGCAGTTAACTATGTTCTTATTTTCTTATTACCTAGCTTCAAAACCTTACATTTGTCAGCATTAAACTGCATCTGCCAATCTTTTTGCCTTTGGAAAATCCTATTTAGATCGTCTTCAAGTAATAGTGAGTCATTATCCCGTGTTTATTTCCCTCCCAAATTTTGTGTCTTCTGCAAATTTGCAAATATTGCTGCTCAGACCTGAATCTAAATCATTTATATTTATTATAAACAACAGAGGTCTCAGGACAGTGCCTTGAGGCACTCCACTTACCACATTTTCCCACTCTAACTTAACCCCATTTATACTAATTATCTGTTTCCTTTAGTATAGCCATGCCCTAATCCAACTTAATATAACACCCTAATACCATGAGCCTCTATCTTTTTAATCAGTCTTTCATGTGGCACTGTATCAGAAGCTTTGCTAAAGTCAAAGTACTCAACATCACAAACCTTATCACTATCAACTGCCTCAACTATGCTGGAATAAAATTATAGCAAATTTGTGAGACATGAACGGCCATTTGTAAAACTATGTTGTAAATCATATATTAATTTATGTTTTTCAAGATGAAGACGAATGGTATTTGCAATTATCGATTCATTTAACTTTCCCACAATAAATGTTAGGATAATTGACCTATAGTTTGATGCAAGTGATCTATCTCCTTTCTTAAAAATTTTACCACATTAACAACCTTCCACGACTCTCGCACTCTGCCTGACTCTAATGATTTATTAAATATGGAAGACAGTGGCTCGCAAAGCTCCTCTTTGCGCTCTTTAACCACCCTGGCAAATACTTCGTCTGGCCCTGGGAATTTGTTTGGTTTGAGTTCACTATTTGTTTAATAACATCCTCCCTGGTAACTGCTAAACTAGTCAATCTATCCTTATCCCCACCCACATAGACTTGTTTGGCGGAAGGCATAGTGTTATGTTCCTCTTTAGTAAATACAGAGATAAAATATTTATTAACAATACTACTCATGTCTTTGTCATTATCCGTTATCTGACCTGTCTCAGTTTTTAATGGACCTATCCTTTCTCTATTTTTTATTCGATATAACTTAAAAAAGCCTTTAGGATTTGTCTTTGCTTGCCTTGCTATGCGAACAGCTGTGCTTCTTTTTGCTCCCTCCTTATCTCTTTTTTAATATTTCTAACCAGTTGTACGAATTTTTGTTCTAAATTGACTTCCCCATTCTTAATCTTTTTGTACGAAGCACTCTTTCTACCTATAAGGTTATTTAGATCCTTTGTTATCTATTTCGGGTCATTAGAATTCGATCTATGCAATTTGTATGGTATACTACGTTCCTGTACGATGCTTAGAATATTTTTAAATAGGTTATATTTTGAATCCACATCGAAATCCCTTTTGAATCCACATCCAAATACCAGCGAGCAGCGATTTCCATCGAAATCGCTGCTTGCTGGGTTCACGTCTCGCTCCAAGACCGGCCCACCCTCCATGTCAAAAAGACTTTCCAATCTATTTCACCCCAAAAAAAAATTAGGCTGCTAAAATCAGCTTTTCGAAAATCTGGCACTTTAACAGAATTTTCCCCTACAAGTCTATTCCATTCTATACTAAATCTGATTTGTTTGTGATCACTGTTCCCTAGCTCACTCCCTATTTCGATGTCATTAATTTGTGTTTCCCTGCTAGTAACACTAAATCTAAAATATTATTTTCCAGCGTTGGTTCCTAAACATGTTGTCTAAGAAAACAATCTTCAATTATTTCTAGAAAATCATCTGCTTCATTATTCCCTGTTTTGTTAAACCAGTTTATTCCACTAAAATTAAAGTCACCCATGACACAAATACTGTTAGACCTAGATGCTCTAGATATTTCATCCCATAGATGCTGTGCTTCCGTTCTGTCTAAGTTTGGTGGCCTGCATATAACTCCTATTATAAGATTATTTGCTTTGTCGTTTAATTCTAGCCATATAGTTTCTGTGTGTGGCTCAGTTTTGATTTCCTCTTTGAGACTACATTTCAAAATTTCCATAACATATATGGCTACTCCATCTCCTCATTTAATATATCTATCTGTGTGAAATAGTTTAAATCCATTTATTTATATTCAGCTAGTAGTTCTTTATTTTCTACATTCATCCACGTTTCAGTAAGTGCAATAATATCTATTTTTTTCTGTGCAGACATGAACATTTAAATCGTTTATTTTGTTTCTTAGACTTCTTCTGTTCGTTTAAAATACCCTAAGTGTATCGTTATTTTGAAGCCCTTCTCTTTCATTGAACATTTTCCCAATTTGTTTTTCCCACAAACATATATTTTTATTACCTCCTTTCTCCATGTCAACTCCCATATCACTATCTACTAACAGTTTAAATCCAAACAAACCCCTCCAACCACAGGTTCCAACGAATATTTGATATAGCAACGCGGAAATAAACGCTGCTATAAGAAGACACTTGGACCAATGGTATAATCCTGAACCTAGAACAGAAACAACAATACCTCCAATAAAATTATATTACAAATCAACCATGCACAGTGAACATATAAAAGAGGAAAGAATAATGAAAGAAATAATTCGTAAAGGAGTAAAAAGCATTACTCCTAACCAAAACATAGACCTGATCATATTCTACAAAACCAAGAAGACTTCCGAACTCCATATCAAAAACAGCCCGAAGCCGACGGAGAACCCTCTACAGCAGTCAAGCGTTGTATACATGTACACTTGCCCCCACGAAGGATGTAACCTTCAATCTAAGTACATAGGTATGACGTCGACCAATCTGACGAGGCGTTTGACATGTCCTCTTCAATCCGGTTGCCCCAGAAATCACATGAGACAAGCCCATGACGTCACCCTAATAAGAGAAATGTTGAACAAAAATACCTGTATAATAGACAAAACCCAAGATGCAAGATTACAAATTCTTGAAGCAATTCACATAAGAATAGAACAACCTACCATGAACACCCAAATCACGGAACTATTTACTCTACCCACCATGAGAGTAAGGACAAGAACAGAACATAACGATGCCAACACAGAAGACACTGTACAACATAACAGGCCAATTACACCTGATTAATCTTTGTATGTAGATAGGAGCTGCCTCGTATGGCAGTATATATATATATATATATATATATATATATATATATATATATATATATATATATATATATAAATATTATATATATATATATATATATATATATATATAAATATATATTATATATATATATATATATATATATATATATATATAATATATATATATAATATATATATATATATATATATATATATATATATATATATATCGTACCTAGTAGCCAGAACGCACTCCTCAGCCTACTATGCAAGACCCGATTTGCCTAATAAGCCAAGTTTTCATGAATTAATTGTTTGTCGACTACCTAACCTACCTAACCTAACCTAACCTAACTTTTTCGGCTACCTAACCTAACCTAACCTATAAAGATAGATTAGGTTAGGTTAGGTAGGGTTGGTTAGGTTCGGTCATATATCTACGTTAATTTTAACTCCAATAAAAAAAATGACCTCATACATAATGAAATGGGTAGCTTTATCTTTCATAAGAAAAAAAATTGAAAAAATATATTAATTCAGGAAAACTTGGCTTACTAGGCAAATCGGGCCTTGCATAGTAGGCAAAGAAGTGCGTTCTGGCTACTAGGTACGACATATATANAATAAACCACAGTTCACAGGATGAGTGTGTGGTGCACAATAAACTACATTTCACAGGATTAGTATGGGGGCACAATAAGCTACCGCTCACAGGATGAGTATGGGGTGCACAATAAACGACTGTTCATAGGATGAGTATGGGGTGCACAATAAACTAATGTTCTCAGAATGAGCATGGGGTGCACAATAAGCTACCGCTCACAGGATGAGTATGGGGTGCACAATAAACTACTGTTCACAGGATGAGTATGGGGTGCACAATGAACTACTGTTCACAGAATGAGTATGGGGTGTAGAATAAACTGTCGCTCACAGGATGAGTATGGGGTGCACTATAAATTACCGCTCACAGGATGAGTATTGGGTGCACTATAAACTACCGCTCACAAGATGAGTATTGGGTGCACAATAAACGACTGTTCATAGGATGAGTATGGGGTGCTCAATAACTACTGTTCACAGAATGAGTATGGGTGCACAATAAACTACTGTTCACAGAATGAGTATGGTTTACCCAATAAGCTACCGCACACAGGATGAGTATGGGGTGCACAATAAACAACCGCTCCCCGGATGAGTATAGGGTGCATTATAAACTATCCCTCACAGGAGTAAGTGGTGAACAATAAACTTCTGCTCAGTAGATGAGTATGGGGTGCACAATAAACTACCCTCACAGGGTGAGTATGTGGTGCACAATAAACTACTGTTCACAGAATGAGTATGGGTGCACAATAAACAACTGTTCACAGAATGAGTATGGTGTGCACAATCAACGACTGTTCATAGGATGAGTATGGGGTGTACAATAAACTACTGTTCACAGGATGAGTATGGGGTGCACAATAAACTACCGCTCACAGGAGTATGGGGTGCACAATAAACTACTGCTCACAGAATGAGTATTGTGTGCACAATAAACTACCCCTCACAGGATGAGTATGGGGTGCACAATAAACTACTGTTCACAGAATGAGTGTGAGGTTCACAATAAACTACTACTCACAAGATGAGTATGGGGTGCACAATAAACTACTCCTCACAGGATGAGTATGGGGTGCACAATAAACTACCACTCACAAGATCAGTATAGGGTGCACAATAAACTACCCCCTCACAGGATGATTATGGGGTGCACAATAAACTACCGCTCACAGGATGAGTATGGGGTGCACAATAAACTAGCGTATATACGCCGTGTAATGGCGTCAATTCTTGTGTGATAAGCAGCACTTGTAAGTGAAGCCATAGAGGACTAGGGTGTGTGGGAATGATTGAAGCACAAGTGAGGCCGGAGCTGAGGCTGTTTTAACCTCCAGCAGCGAGGTGAGCCAGGAACACCAGCTGGTCCACCACCAAGCACAACATCGACCAACAACTCGATGCCAGGGTGTTCTTTTCAACGAAGAATTTGTGCCGCATTCAAGTTGACTAATGAACAAACATTTAAAACAAAAAAATGTGGAGGTGCGTAGAGGTACACCCTAACACTGAAGATCCTAGCTGCGGGCAGAACGAGCGCGTATTTTGCAGGTTGATATTGTGCAACATTCTGGGGCACGTTTGTTAACGTGTACTTCTTATCCTAAGTGTACTATATGCTGCCACTTATCCGGAGTCTTGACTTTACTTGGCGTGTTATCATCTCTTGAAGTGAAGTCAATTGGTATTCATGGAATGGCCGGCCTTCTTCAGGCACTTTACCTTCCATTTCAATAATGCAAATTATATTTAGAATCCGGGTTTTGTGTGCGCGTGTTATGTATGGCGGGGTTATGGCCGGGTCGGGTTGCTGCACCACACAAACTGCACCTTCCAGCCTGCTTGTGGGGCCTCCTGCTGCCGCTCTAATAACACAACCAACATTTACCTCCACAACACTTACCCAGGCAAAAGCTTTCAGGAATAAGTAGATGGTGTTGCATTACGTAAACTTAACGGTGCCTGGTAAGATACCGGGTGATGGTGGTTGGTTGTGGTACCGGGTGATGGAGGGTGGTTGTGGTACCGGGTGATGGAAGGTGGTTGTTGTACCAGGTGATAGTGGGTAGTTGTGGTACCGGGTGATGTTGGGTAGTTGTGGGTACCGGGTGATGGTGGTTGGTTGTGGTACCGAGTGATGGAGAGTGGTTGTGGTACCGGGTGGTGATGGTGGGTAGTTTGGTACCGGGTGATGGAGGGCGGTTGTGGGTAGTTGTGGTACCGAGTGATGGAGGGTGGTTGTGGTACCGGGTGGGAGGATGGTTGTGGTACCGGGTGATGGAGGATGGTTGTGGTACCGGGTGATGGTGGGTAGTTGTGGTACCGGGTGATGGTGGGTGGTTGTGGTACCGGGTGATGGAGGGTGGTTGTGGTACCGGGTGATGGAGGGTGGTTGTGGTGCGGGTGATAGTGGGTGGTTGTGGTGCCGGGTGATGGAGGGTGGTTGTGATACTTGGTGACATGGTGAGCCTTGTCAGCTTGGTGAACATGGTGAGTCTTGTCAGCTTGGTGAACAGGGTGAGTCTTGTCAGCTTGGTGAACATGGTGAGTCTTGTCAGCTTGGTGAACAGGTGAGTCTTGTCAGCTTGGTGAACATGGTGAGTCTTGTCAGCTTGGTGAACATGGTGAGTCTTGTCAGCTTGGTGAACATGGTGAGCCTTGTCAGCTTGGTGAACATGGTGAGTCTTGTCAGCTTGGTGAACATGGTGAGTCTTGTCAGCTTGGTGAACATGGTGAGTCTTGTCAGCTTGGTGAACGGGTGAGTCTTGTCAGCTTGGTGAACATGGTGAGTCTTGTCAGCTTGGTGAACATGGTGAGTCTTGTGACCTTGGTGAACAGGTGAGTCTTGTCAGCTTGGTGAACATGGTGAGCTTGTCAGCTGATGGTGTAAAGTGGTGAGCTAGGTGAACTGGTGATCTAGTAAACACAGTGAGTGATGAACAAGGTAAGCTTGGTGAACAGGGGGAGCTTGTGAGAATGTGAGCTTGGAAACTTGGTGAGGGTGCCACCCTCTGGCCACCACTGGCTGGTGGCCAGAGGGAGTGGACGTGCTCAGGTGTTGCTCCCCAACTGACCTCCCAAGCATGGAGTGGGTGGTTGGGTGTCTGTCCAGTGACCTGTGTAGTACCCGGCTGGTGCAGGGGACGTTTTTGCTTAACGATGAGGTCATCTATGCCTCTCTTAAGCGGATGTCTTCGGCAGGTTTTGAATTTTCGACGTCAGTTGACCATATGGCGCTTGGGGTTGCGCTCGTGGAGGTGCTCCCTGTGAAGTTGACAGACCTGGTGGGAGTGCAGATCGTTCAAAATCGCCGTTGTGGGGTGAAAATTTTCGCCTAGATGTGTTCCGGAAGTTCCTTGGTAAGAATGAGGGTTGCTAGTTCCCTATGCCTGATGATGCTGGTACGGTATGAGTGGTCAACTTGAGTGTGACATTGACATACGTGGTTTTGTTGTTGTTGTTGTTGTTGTTGTTTTAGATTTAGCTACTCAGAACGAAATGTCCATTTTGCACGGGCTATATGTGAGCCCGTAATTGAGTTTGGTTATTCGCAATAACTGTGTTACTCTGACATTTGGGTGGAGTCAAATTTAAATGTTGGTGAGGATTCCTCCTTTTCCCCTTCTGTTTTAGTCGTGTTTTAATAACATTATCTTGGTGGCGGATGTAGGTGCAGAATGGTCACTAGTGAGTCCCATTCTTTAACGGATTTTCTAATCATTGTAGTGGCTGTAGAATGTGCATCTAATGCAACTGCTGTCGTTGGTTTAATGTTTAGTTTGATGTGCAGGACTTCAGTAGCTTTACATTCCAGAAGTAGTGCAATAGTAGCACCACTGCTTCTGTTCCACAGATATAACACTCTTTATCTATTGGGTTTATTACCTCCCAGCAGCACTTGTAACCAAGTCTGAGTCTGTGTATGGCTACTGCAATGTCTCTGGATATCTTTTGTCAGGCTTGAAATAGTAGTACCCAGTGGCTTGTTCGTATCATATCGCAGTGGATATTCCTTCCGCTACTTTGGCTCTGTGGCGACTTTTGATAGTTGGGAGTATTCTTCTTGATTTGCTCCTTAATCTGTGAAAACTTGGAGGTATTTGAACCTGTACAACAGGTAGAGCAGTGGCAGTTTTTGCTAGTGAGTCTGCCTTTTCATTACTATCTATGCCAATGTGGCTTGGTATCCAATTAGGGTGATTGACAGTCCTAGATTATGGGCTTTTTTTCCTATGTTGGATTTCTGTGAGGAGTTGTATATTATCTCGTATTGACTGGATAACAATGCCTGGAGCGAAGATTTAGAGTCGGTATGAATGATGACATCATGTAAATTATTTTCAATTGTATATGGTGGTACCGGGTGATGGTACAACCGGGGTGCACAGGATGAGTATGGCCGCCTTCCGGGCATATAATTCTGTTTGCAATGTTGAGCACCCACTATTCATGCTCCAGTAAGCTTCATGGTTGTTAGTGTAAACTGCTGCCCCAGCAGAACCTCTTTTTGATCAACTGATCCATCTGTGAAGATGTGAGTCGTTGTCGGTCTTGAGATGGTTTCCATTTGTGTTCTATGACTGCTTTGAGCTTCTGCGAGTCACATGCTGATTTTTTAGCTGGTAGTCCTTCAATGATAATCTTTAGACTAGATTTTTCCTATGGAGGAGGCTACCGAAAGTGTTGATATGGTCTATCTTCTCCTTTGTTTTTAATGGTCCATTTCAAGTCCACTTTCTCTAGAATCTTTACTAGATTATCCGTCCATACACTTGTTCTATACTGAAGGTTTCTCTGAACCGATCTGTGTAAGCTATCTTNCCCGCACTAAAGAAACCACAATCAATAAAAAAGCAATGTACGAGGATCAAGTCATAGAGAGCGAGGTGGCACAAACACAATATTGCACCTCAAATCAAGAATGTTTAATAATACACAATACAACATTCATTACAACCAGTCTCAGATGACAGTGAATGTGATATATTATGGAGTACAATGCAGTGCACAGAATGGAATGGATCTTCCAAAAGCGACGAGACTATAGTATACATTGCTGGCAGTTTGTCTCAAAATTCTCTCATTGAAAGGATCAAACATTGACACCATTGCTGAGTGGCCACTATGAGAAATTTAAAAAAACAGTTACCAAAGCTTGAAAAACTACAATGGTAAAGCCACTGCCTATGCTTCAAAGGTAGCCTTACCAGTGATTGGGAACTTTCACTGCAGAGATTAAGTCAAGAATGCAATGCTCATTACTACATTCCATGTTGTTAGGAATGCAAAGGAGTCTTTTCACTCAGTTACAAGACTTCAACAAATTGGGGCTACTTCAGCTTTCTAATGCTGTAGCAGTGGAATCTGCAAACAATGTTGATGCTATTGTTGCTGAATTTTCTGATCGGTTTAAATCCATAGGTTGTTATACTGATAGCAAGGTACATCTGCATATCAACCCAGATGTAATTCCAGTTGCCCAACCACATCGCCGACAACCATTCCATACTCGCAAGAAAGTCGATGCCGAACTGGATAGGCTGATAGAACTAGATATCATTGAACCGGTAACAGGGCCAACACCATGGGTAAGCCCAATTGTCACTCCACCAAAGCCGAAGAATCCAGATGAGATACGCATTTGTGTAGACATGCGTGTTCCCAACAAGGCAAAATGCGTGAACGCCATCCTACACCCACTGTAGATGATATGATATACCGCTTGAATGGTGCAACTGTATTCAGCAAGTTAGATTTAACAAGGGCTATCATCAGCTTGAACTTGATGATGAGAGTCGATTCATCACAACGTTTACGACACATCGAGGTCTGTATAGGTACAAGCGCCTGAGTTTTGGTATTAACAGTGCTGCTGAAGTATTCCAGCACATCATCAGCCAGGTATTGCAAGATATACCTAATGCTGACAACATGTCTGATGACATCATTGTTTATGGCCGTACCCCAAGCTGAACACGACAAAGCTCTTCGTGCAACATTGCAACGCTTACGAGAAAAGAATTTGACGCTAAGCCGAGCAAAGTGTGAGTTCAATCAAATAAAATTGAATTCTTTGGACATGTACTTAGTGACAAAGGTCTGTCTCCAGATCCTAAGAAAGTTGCAGATATCAAGAATGCTGCACCTCCTTCAACATCCACTGAAGTACATAGTTTCTGGGAATGGCAAACTACTGTTCTCGCTTCATTCCAGATTTTGCTACTATTACGAAGCCTCTACGTGAGCTCCTGAAGAAAAATGCATCATGGTACTGGAGCGATGTCGAGCAAAATGCATTTGATGCTGTGAAAGATGCACTAGTAGAAAATGCGACTGCTGCATACTTTGATCCATCAATGGACACTGAGTTAACGGTGGATGCTAGTCCTGTTGGTTTAGGTGCTGTGTTAGCCCAACACAAACCTGGTCAACCAGATTCAAGAGTAGTAATTGCCTACGCCAGCCGTTCTCTCACAGATGTTGAGCAACGATACAGTCAGACAGAGAAGGAAGCTCTTGCTCTTGTATGGGGCTGTGAACACTTCAATGTGTATCTGCTTGGTGCACCCTTTACCACGATAGTCACTGACCACAAACCGTTGGAGACCATCTTCAATAATCCAAAGTCCAAACCACCAGCTCGCATTGAGAGATGGGCTCTTCGTCTGCAACCATACAACTTTACGGTGAAATACAAGCCGGGTGCAGGCAATCCCGCTGATTACATCAGTCGACATCCTGCCAACAGTTTCACCATCACCAAGCATCAGCAAGTTGCCGAGGAATATGTACACTCTGTAACCTGTGATGCAGTCCCTAAGGCTCTCACTCTTGACGAAATCCGTACTGCAACCCTAGAGGACCCAACTCTGCAAGCAACAGTGGATGCATTGACTAAGAAAAAGTTTCCACGCATCCCACTCTCAGGAGTTGACCAAGATGCATTCAAAGCACTTGAACGCATCCAGACAGAATTAAGTGTTACGCAACAACGCGACACCGTGCTGCGAGGTACTCGTATCGTCATTCCAGCTGTTCTCCAGCAACGTGCTCTGAAGCTTGCACATCAATGACACCAAGGTCTTGTAAGGACCAAACAGCTGCTACGAGAAAAGGTATGGTTTCCTGGCATTGATCGTCAAGCTAAGGACATGCATGATGCCTGTGTCCCTTGCCAAGCTGCAGTGGATACTTCAAGACCAACACCTCTACAACCTTCACCACTACCTGCTGCACCATGGATGGAAGTATCGATGGATTTCTGTGGACCGCTACCAACTGGAGAGTACTTGATGGTAGTCATGGATGATCACTCACGTTATCCAGAAGTAGAAATCATCACTTCCACATCTGCAAAGGCTGTCATCCCGAAGCTCGACAAGATCTTTTCAAACTTTGGCATTCCTGAAGTTGTCAAGACGGACAATGGACCGCCATTTAATGGACAAGACTTTGTCAACTTTGCTGAGCATATTGGATTCAAACACCGCCGTGTGATGCCACTACATCCACAAGCAAATGGAGAAGTCGAGAGATTCATGCAACCTCTCATGAAAGCTGTACGCTGTGCTCATGCCGAAGGACGATCCTGGAAACAAGCTATGTATGCTTTTCTCAGGAACTACCGTGCAACACCGCATGGAACACTGGGCAAGTCGCCTGGCGAACTTTTATTTGGACGTCCTATGAGGATCGCACTACCTGTCATGCCAGCCAAGGTAACGGATAAACGTCTCGCTCAGAAGGATGCACTTGCCAAGGGCAAAATGAAAATTGCTCATGATCAACGTGCAAAGGAACAATTCATAAAGGTTGGAGATACTGTTCTCGTTAAAAAGAAAAAAGAGGGAAAGTTAGATATGCCGTATGATACAAAACCATATAAAGTGATTAGTGTAAAAGGAACTATGGTAACAGCAAGTAATAGAGATCATCGTATAACACATAATATGGCTTATTTCAAAGTGATTCCAACTAGTGTAGAAAATGATGAAGTGCAAAGTCGTGCAAAAGAAGAAGAAAAAATGAGTTATAAATCGATAAACAATTCATCGAGGGATGTTTTTGTATTAAGGACTCTCGTCCAAAACGTCATGTTAAACGCCCTACACGATATGATGATTAATTGTGTTCCTATGTAATGCAAAGTATTTACTTGTTATGCTAAATTAAATTTAATATTGTTTGAATAATGCAGATCTCTCATTCAATATTTTGTAACTTTATATTACAGTTTCTTTCATGTTTGTTTAACATTGCATATGTATTTTTAACGTTGAAATTCTTTGTGGTAAAGATTGTTTAAATTCTTTGTGTGTTTAATTAATGTTAAATGTATGCAATATCTCTTGATATGTTAATAACATACTTTGTGTCAATAACTTTGCTTTGTGCTACAACCATGGTAGACATCTTGTATTCATTCTTTTTAAAGAAAAGGAGGGATGTCATGTTCACAGAAAATGGTACCATCCGTTTTCTATGTGCGGCGGCTGGACGCCACGGAGAGGGGAGGTAAACAAGAGCGCACAGGACGCCTGCCAAGCTTGGGAGCCATAGTCATGTAATCGTTTATAAGTATTAAAGTCAGTAACCAGGAATGACTTTACATCAACCTTACTACCAAGACTATCTTAGCTATATACAGACACCACAGGCTCCAGGCAGCTAGTAGGCTCCTGGCAGCATGTGGGCTCCAGGCGGCATGTGAGCTCCTGGCAACATGTGGGCTCCAGGCAGCATGTGGGGTCCAGGCAGCATGTGGGCTCCAGGCAGCATGTGGGGTCCAGGCAGCATGTGGGCTCCAGGCAGCATGTGGGCTCCAGGCAGCATGTGGGCTCCAGGCAGCATGTGGGGTCCAGGCAGCATGTGGGGTCCAGGCACCATGTGGGCTCCAGGCAACATGTGGGCTCCAGGCACTATGTGGGCTCCAGTTAGCATATGGGCTGCAGGTAGTATTTGGGCTCCAGGCCACATGTGGACTCTAGGCAGCAAGCGGGGGCCAGGCAACATATGGGCTCTAGGCAGCATGTGGGCTCCAGGCAACATGTGGGTTCCAGGCAACATGTTGGCGGCAGACAGTATGTGGGCTCCACGCAGTAGGTGGGGCCAAGCAACATGTTGGCTCCAGACAGCATGTCGGCTCTAAGCAACATGTGGGCTTCAGGCAGCATGTTGGCTCCAGGTACCATGGGGGCACCAGGCAGCCTGTGGGTTCCAGGACGCATGTGTGCTCCATTCAGCATGTGTGCTCCAGGCAGCATCTGAGCTCCAGGCAGCATGTGGGCTCAAAGCAACATGTGGGCTTCAGGCAGCATGTGGGCTCAAGGCAGCATGTAGGCTCAGCAGCATGTGGGCACTGGCAGCATGTGGGCTCCAGGCAGCAAGTGGGCTCCAGAGAGCATGTAGGCTCCTGGCAGCATGTGGGCTCCAGGCAGCTTTTGGGCTCCAGGCAGCAAGTGGGCTCTAGGGAGCATATGGGCTAGAGGCACCTTGTGGGCTGCAGGCAGCAAGTGGGCTCCAGGCAGCATGTGGGCTACAGGCACCTTGTAGGCTGCTGGCAGCAAGTGGGCTCCAGGCAGCAAGTGGGCTCCAGGCAGCAAGTGGGCTCCTGGCAGCATATACGCTCCAGGCAGCAAGTGGGCTCCAGGCAGCAAGTGGGCTCCAGGCAGCAAGTGGGCTCCTGGCAGCATGTACGCTCCAGGCAGCAAGTGGGCTCCAGGCAGCAAGTGGGCTCCAGGCAGCATGTACGCTCCAGGCAGCAAGTGGGCTCCAGGCAACATGTGGGCTCCAGGCAGCATGTGGGCTCCAGGCAGCAAGTGGGCTCCAGGCAGCAAGTGGGCTCCAGGCATCAAGTGGGCTCCAGGCAGCATGTACGCTCCAGGCAGCAAGTGGGCTCCAGGCAGCATGTGGCCTCCAGGCAGCAAGTGGGCTCCAGGCAACAAGTGGGCTCCAGGCAGCATGTGGGCTCCAGGCAGCAAGTGGGCTCCAGGCAGCATGTGGCCTCCAGGCAGCAAGTGGGCTCCAGGCAGCAAGAGGGCTCCAGGCAGCATGTGGGCTCCAGGCAGCAAGAGGGCTCCTGGCAGCAAGTGGGGTCCAGGCAGCAAGTGGGCTCCAGGCAGTATGTGGGTTCCAGGCAGGAAGTGGGCTCCTGGTAGCATGTGGGCTTCTGGCAGCATTTGGGCTCCAGGCAGCATGTGGGCTTCAGGCACTGTGGGCTTCAGGCAGCAAGTGGGCTCTAGGCAGCATGTGGGCTCTTGGCAGCATGTGGGCTCTAGGCAGCATGTGGCCTCTAGGCAGCAAACGGGCTCTAGGCAGCATGTGGGCTCTAGGCAGCAAGTGGGCTCTAGGCAGCATGTGGGCTCTTGGCAGCATGTGGGCTCTAGGCAGCATGTGGGCTCTTGGCAGCATGTGGCCTCTAGGCAGCAAGTGGGCTCTAGGCAGCATGTGGGCTCTTGGCAGCAAGTGGGCTCTAGGCAGCATGTGGGCTCTTGGCAGCATGTGGGCTCTAGGCAGCATGTGGCCTCTAGGCAGCAAACGGGCTCTAGGCAGCATGTGGGCTCTAGGCAGCAAGTGGGCTCTAGGCAGCATGTGGGCTCTTGGCAGCATGTGGGCTCTAGGCAGCAAGTGGGCTCTTGGCAGCATGTGGGCTCTAGGCAGCAAGTGGGCTCTAGGCAGCATGTGGGCTCTAGGCAGCAAGTGGGCTCTAGGCAGCATGTGGGCTCTAGGCAGCATGTGGGCTCTAGGCAGCATGTGGGCTGTAGGCACCATGTGGGCTCTAGGCAGCAAGTGGGTTCTAGGCAGCATGTGGGCTCTAGGCAGCATGTGGGCTCTAGGCAGCATGTGGGCTCTAGGCAGCAAGTGAGCTCCAGACAGCATGTGGGCTCTAGGTAGCAAGTGGGCTCTAGGCAGCATGTGGGCTCTCGGCAGCATGTGGGCTCTAGGCAGCAAGTGGGCTCTAGGCAGCATGTGGGCTCTCGGCAGCATGTGGGCTCTAGGCAGCATGTTGGCTCCAGGCTGCAAGTGGGCTCCAGGCAGCATGTGGGCTCTAGGCAGCATGTGGGCTCCAGACAGCATGTGGGCTCCAGGCACCATGTGGGCTCCAGGCACTATGTAGGCTCTAGGCAGCATGTGGGCTCCAAGCAGCAAGTGGCTGCAAGGCAGCATGTGGGCTCCAAGCAGCAAGTGGCTGCAAGGCAGCATGTGGGCTCCAAGCAGCAAGTGGCTGCAAGGCAGCATGTGGGCTCCAGGGAGAGCGATAAACTTTCTCATTAGGCCAGACTGAAGGAGCTGGCCGGGTGCTGATCGCGTCAACGGTCTGGAACTGCTATTTTCTGGTAATTTCACTATTTATTTTCATTACTATTGCTACCTCTTCGAAAACACTCTACTCCTGCTCTAATTACTACTATAATCACCTCCTTACTACTATTATTGCTATTACTGGGAAGGGCTGGGGCCGCTCAGGAGGGAACTCATTAACCTCTGGGGATATCCAACGATGCTACACGGAAATCATCCAGCGTGGAGGAATTTCCCACAAGAAATGCCAATGTTAACTTGGACACGAGGACAACCCTTAAATAACATCTTGGTAAATGAAACATTTCCTCTAACAAACTCATTCCTAGTAATGTCAAGGAGAATTTATATAACAACCACAACCAGTTGAGTATGGAGTGCACAATAAACTACCACTCGCATGATGATTATGGGGCACAATATGATCAAGCTCAAAGATGAGTATGGGGTGCACCTTAAGCTACTGCTCATGTGAGGAGTATTGAGCACAATAAACTACCTCTCTCAAGATGAGTATGGAGTGCACAATAAACTACCATTCATATTAAGAGTATGGGATGCACAATACACTACTGCTCACAGGATGAGCATGGGGTGCACAATAAACTACCGTTCACCGCATGAGTATAGGGCGCGCAATAAACTTCCGCTCACAGGAAGAGTATGGGGAGGACAATAAACTACCGTTCACAGGATGAGTATGGGGTGCACAATAAACTATCGTTCACAGGATGAGAATGGGGTGCATAATAAACTACCGCTCACAGGATGAGTATGAGGTGCACAATAAATTACCTCTCAGAGGATGAATATAAGGTGCACAATATGCTACCTCTCACAGGATGAGTAACGGGTGCACAGTAAACTACCGCTCACAGGATGAGTATGGGGTGTAAAATAAACTACCGCTCGCAGGATGAGTATGGAGTGCACAATAAACTACCGCTCACAGGATGAGTATGGGGAGCACAATAAGCTACCCCTCACAGAATGAGTATAGGGTGCACAATACACAACCGCTCACAAGATGAGTATGGGGTGCACAATACACTACCGCTCAAAGGATGAGTATGACGTGCACAATACACTACCGCTCACAGGATGAATATGGGGTGCACAATACACTACTGCTGACAAGATGAGTATGGGGTGCACAATACACTACCGCTCACCGATGAGTATGGGGTGCACAATACACTACCGCTCACCGATGAGTATGGGGTGCACAATACACTACCGTTCAAAGGATGAGTATGGCACAATAAACTACCGCTCACAGGATGAGTATGGGGTGCACAATACAATACCGCTCACAGGATGAGTATGGGGTGCACAATAAACTACTGCTCACAGGATGAGTATTGAGTGCTCAATAAACTACCGCTCACAGTAAGAGTATGGGGTGCACAATCAACTACCGCTCACAGGATGAGTATAGGGTGCACAATAAACTACACCTCACAGGATGAGTATGGGGTGCACAATAAACTACATTTCAAAGGATGAGTATGGGGTGCACAATAAACTACCTCGCACAAGATGAGTATGCGGTGCACAATAAACAACCGCTCCCAGGATGAGTATAAGATGCACAATAAACTATCCCTCACAGGATGAGTATCGGGTGAACAATAAATTACTGATCAGAAAATGAGTACGGGGTGCACAATAAACTACCCCTAACATGGTGAATATGGGGTGCACAATAAACTACTGTTCACAGGATGAGTATGGGGTGCACAATAAACTACCCCTCACAGGATGAGTATTGGGCGCACAATACACTACCGCTCAAAGGATGAGTATGTGGTGCACAATAAGCTACCGCTCACAGGGTGAGTTTGGGGTGAACAATAAACAACAGTTCACAGGATGTGTATGGGGTGCACAATAAGCTACATTTCACAGCATTAGTATGGGGTGCACAATAAGCTACCACTCACAGGATGAGTATGGGGAGCACAATAAACTACTGTTCACAGGATGAGTATGGGGTGCACAATAAGCTACCGCTCACAGGATGAGTATGGTGTGCGCAATAAACTACCCCTTGCAGGGTGAGTATGGGGGTGCACAATTAACTAATGTTCACAGGATGAGTATGGGGTGCACAATAAACTACTGTTCACAGAATGAGTATAGGGTGCACAATAAACTACCACCCACAAGATGAGTATGGGGTGCACAATAAACTATTCCTCACAGGATGAGTATAGGGTGTAGAATAAACTGTCGCTCACAGGAGGAGTATTGGGTGCGCTATAAACTACCACTCACAGGATGAGTATTGGGTGCACAATAAACGACTGTTCATAAGATGAGTATGGGGTGCACAATACACTACTGTTCTAATGATAAGTATGCGGTGAACAATAAACTACTGCTCAGAAGATGAGTATGGGGTGCAAAATAAACTACTCCTCATAGGGTGAGTATGGGGTCCGCAATAAAGTACTGTTCGCAGGAAGAGTATGGGGTGTACAATAAACAACTGTTCACAGAATGAGTATTGTGTGCACAATCAACGACTGTTCATAGGATGAGTATGGGGTGCACAATAAACTACTGTTCACAGGATGAGTATGGGGTGCACAATAAACTACCGCTCACAGGAAGAGTATGGGGTGCACAATAAACTACCGCTCACAGGATAAGTATGGGGTGCACAATAAACTACAGCTCACAGGATGAGTATGGGGTGCACAATACACTACCACTCACAAGATCAGGATAGGGTGCACAATAAACTACCCCCCTCACAGGATGAGTATGGGGTGCACAATAAACGACTGTTCATAGGATGAGTATGGCGTGCACAATAAACTACCGTTCACAAGGATGAGTATGGGGTGCACAATAAACTATCGTTCACTGGATGAGAATGGGGTGCACAATAAACTACCGCTCACAGGATGACTATGAGGTGCACAATAAATTACCTCTCAGAGGATGAATATGGGGTGCACAATATGCTACCTCTCACAGGATGAGTATGGGGTGCACAATAAACTACCGCTCACAGGATGAGTATGGGGTGCACAATAAGCTACCCCTCACAGGATGAGTATAGGGTGCACAATACACTACCGCTCACAGGATAAGTATGGGGTGCACAAAACACTACCGCTCACAGGATGACTATGGGGTGCACAATACACTACCGCTCACAGGATGAGTATGGGGTGCACTGTACACTACCACTCACAGGATGAGTATGGGATGCACAATACACTACCGCTCACAGGATGAGTGTGGGGTGCACAATAAACTACCGCTCACAAGATGAGTATTGGGTGCCCAATACACTACCGCTCACAGTATGAGTATGGGGTGCACAATACACTACCGCTCACAGGATGAGCATAAGGTGCACAATAAACTATCCCTCATAGGATGATTACGGGGAGCACAATAAACTATCCCTCATAGGATATATAGAGTATGGGGTGCACAATAAACTACCGTTCACAGGATGAGTATAGGGTGCATAATAAACTACCCCTCAAAGGATGAGTAGGGGGTGAACAATAAACTACATTTCAAAGGATGAGTATGGGGGTGCAGAATAAACTAGCTCTCACAAGATGAGTATGGGGTGCACAATAAGCTACCCTTCGCAGGATGAGTATGGGGTTCACAATAAACTACCCCTCACAGGATGAGTATGGGGTGCACAATACACTAACGCTCACAGGATGAGTATGTGGTGCACAATAAGCTACCGCTAACAGGATGAGTTTGTGGTGAACAATAAACAACAATTCACAGGATGAGTATGGGGTGCACAATAAACTACATTTCACAGGATTAATATGGGGTGCACAATACAAAACTGTTCACAGAATGAGTATGGGGTGCACAATAAACGACTGTTCATAGGATGAGTAGTGGGTGCTCAATAAACTAATATTCACAGGATGAGTGTGGGGTGTACAATAAGCTACCGCTCAAAGGATGAGTATGGTGTGCACAATAAACTACTGTTCACAGGATGAGTATGGGGTGCACAATAAACTACTTTTCACAGGATCAGTATAGGGTGCACAATAAACTACTGTTCACAGAATGAGTATGGGGTGCACAATAAACTTCCACTCACAAGATGAGTATGGGGTGCACAGTAAATTATTCCTCACAGGATTAGTATGGGGTGCACTATAAACTACCGCTCACAGGATGAGTATTAGGTGCACAATAAACGACTGTTCATAACATGAGTATGGGGTGCACAGTAAACTACTGTTCACAGGATAAGCATGAGGTGCACAATAAACTACTGTTCACTGGATGAGTAAGGGGTGCCCAATAAGGTACCGCTCACAGGATGAGAATGGGGTGAACAATAAACTACTGCTCAGAAGATGAGTATGGGGTGCACAATAAACTACCCCTCACAGGATGAATATGGAGTGCACAATAAACAATCGCTCCCAGGATGAGTATAGGGGCACAATAAACTATCCCTCAAAGGATGAGTATGGGGTGAACAATAAACTACTGATCAGAAGATGAGTATGTGGTGCACAATAAACTACCCCTCACAGGGTGAGTATGGGGTGCACAATAAACTTCTGTTCACAGGATGGGTATGGGATGAACAATTAACTACCTCTCACAAGATGAGTATGTGGTGCACAATACACTACCGCTCACAGGATGAGTATGTGGTACACAATAAGCTACCGCTCACAGGATGATTTTGGGGTGAACAATAAACAACAGTTCACAGGATGAGTATGTGGTGCACAATAAACTACATTTCACAGGATTAGTATGGGGTGCACAATAAACGACTGTTCATAGGATGAGTATGGGGTGCTCAATAAACTAATGTTCACAGGAAGAGTATGGGGTGCACAATAAACTACCGCTCAAAGGATGAGTATGGTGTGCGCAATAAACTACCCCTCGCAGGATGAGTATGGGGTGCACAATAAACTACTGTTCACAGGATGTGTATGGGGTGCACAATAAACTACTTTTCACAGGATCAGTATAGGGTGCACAATAAACTACTGTTCACAGAATGAGTATGGGGTGCACAATAAACTTCCACTCACAAGATGAGTATGGGGTGCACAATAAACTATTCCTCACATGATGAGTATGGGGTGTAGAATAAACTATCGCTACCATGATGAGTATAGGGTGCACAATAAACGACTGTTCACAGGATGAGCATTGGGTGCACAATAAACGACTGTTCACAGGATGAGCATTGGGTGCCCAATAAGCTACCGCTCACAGGATGATTATGGGGTGAACAATAAACTACTGCTCAGAAGATGAGTATGGGGTGCACAATAAACAACCGCTACCATGATGAGTATAGGGTGCACAATAAATTATCCTTCACAGGATGAGTATTGGGTGAACAATAAACTACTGATCAGAAGATGAGTATGGGGTGCACAATAGACTTCCATTCACAAGATGAGTATGGGGTGCAGAATAAACTATTCCTCACAGGATGAGTATGGGGTGTAGAATAAACTATCGCTCACAGGATTAGTATGGGGTGCACTATAAACTACCGCTCACAGGATGAGTATTGGGTGCACAATAAACGACTGTTCATAGGATGAGTATGGGGTGCACAATACACTACTGTTCACAGGATGAGTATGGGGTGTACAATAAACTACTGTTCACAGGATGAGTATGGGGTGCCCAATAAGCTACCGCTCCCAGGATGATTATAGGGTGCACAATAAACTGTCCCTCACAGAACGAGTATGTGGTGAACAATAAACTACTGCTCAGAAGATGAGTATGGGGTGCAGAATAAACTACTCCTCAAAGGGTGAGTATGGGGTCCACAATAAACTACTGTTCACAGGATGAGTATGGGATGCACAATAAACAAATGTTCACAGAATGAGTATTGTGTGCAAAATCAACGACTGTTCATAGGATGAGTATGGGGTGAACAATAAACTACTGTTCACAGGATGAGTATGGGGTGCACATTAAACTACCGCTCACAGGAAGAGTATGGGGTGCACAATAAACTACCGCTCAGAGGATGAGTACGTGGTGCACAATAAACTACAGCTCACAGGATGAGTATGGGGTGCATAATGCACTATGTTCACAGGATGAGTATGTGGTGCACAATAAGCTACCGCTAACAGGATGAGTATGGGGTGCATAATGCACTAAGACGAGCTTGCATGCATGGGTGTCAAGGGGAGACTCATGAAATGGGTTCAAGACTACCTCACAGGAAGGAAAGCCAAGGTTTTCTTCAATGGAGCAGTCTCCAGAACAATGAATATGGAACTCGGGAGCCCCCAAGGCGGAGTCTTAAGCCCTACACTATTCAATGTACTTATGAACGCCATTGCAAATATTGATTTTCCGGAAGGAACACAACAAGTGGGATATGCAGATGGTGTTCTAATACAAGCTCCCACCTTGGGAAAAATTGAACAGTCCATTGAACTCCTTGGAAGGAAGTGTATTGAGCTCGGTTTCACTCTCTCCACAAACAAGACGAAGGCATACTCCCATCACAAGCGGAGAGCAAATGAAGAACTGCAAATTAATGGTGTAACACTTGAATGGGTTGACCACTATCGGTATCTTGGCGTCACTGTCGGCTCTAACAAGGGGAAGAAAGAGGAGCTCAATCAACTCATAGGAACATGCAAAAGTCGACTCAGGGCACTGAAAGCTATGACCTGGAATGGACATGGAGCCTCTATTGCCGTGCTAAAAATGATGTACACAGCCTATGTGCGCTCCGTCATAGACTATGCCGCACCAGTTCTGTGCACCTACTCCCAAAGCGATATGAAAAGGCTTGAAAGCATTCAAAATGAAGCCATGACAATCATTCTTGGAGTTCCAAGAACTGCCAAAACGTCTAATCTACGAGAGGAGTTGTCCCTTCCCAGTGTTAAAAGCAGAATTCAGGAGCTGAATGCTAAGCTTGCAATTAGGATCGCCAGAGATCCCCATTACAATGATATTGCTAAGAAAAAACTGAGCTCTGTGCTACTTTCAGGGGAAACAGGAGAAGCAAAAAATGGCATCACAGATCAGTCTGCTACCTCGAAGAGCTTCACCTGCTTGAGCAAGCCCGTGAGCTCCTGCCTGTAGAGAGTTACCTCCCTGGAGGATGACTCATGCAAGATCATCATCAATGAAATGGCAATGAAAAAATCCAACATGTTACCACAAGAAATGAGGCACAAGTATCTCGAGGAAATTTATAAAGAAGCCGGAGATGAACTAGATCAAATCTACACTGACGGGTCATCTAATCCTGTCAATGGCAGGGCTGGTGCAGGATACACGGTAATCAAGGATAATACTTTCCAACGCAGAAATGAAGAAAAAGCACGTATTGAGAACTATGCCTCTTCAACGCAAGCAGAGCTAACTGCCATTGTTATGGCGCTAAAGTTTCTTGAACGGAACACTAATGGTGCAGTGATTTGCACCGATTCAAAAGCAGCACTACAAAGCCTAAGTAAAAATCAGGCAGAAAATCTTGCAATAGTCGCTGAAATTAAGAGATCTGTGAGAGTTCTTACCATCAGGGAAGAGTCATCAAGTTTCTGTGGATCCCCTCCATGTTGGGATATGTGGGAATGAACGAGCAGATGTGCTGGCTGCTGAAGGCGCTGAAGGAGACCATATTGAATACTTCATACCCAAGACTCTACTACAAATTAGAGGTATTGTCAGGCAACATCACCGTGACAAGGTAACTGAGGAAAAGAGGATAGAAGCACAAACCAGTGAATCTGTACGATGGTACAACATGGTTGCAGCTGGCAATCCCAATCATTATGGCCGAAGAGGAGGAGGACGAGGGAGAGAATCAGTAATAGCGAGAATCCGTCTTGGATACAATATCCATGGAGATATGGAATGGAAACAACAGTTGAGCAGCGAAGTTGCAGAATCTGTGGTGAGAGTGATGGACACCGCCTTGACCACTACCTACGAGAATGTGAACACCTGAGAGACATCAGAAATATGTGTAGATTAATAAACCCCACATTGTTTGAGTTAGGAAAACACTATCTGTCAAATATTGATACTGTTCTTAAAAGATTTCCCCATTTTGCACCCCAAGATAACGTAAGCTTTTAAGGGTTGATAGATGTTAATCTTCTTGTTTGAGGAGCTGTTCACTTGAGACAGTTAAGCAAGTCCCAGCTGTGTCTGGGTACAAGTGACAGGATGAACAACCCAGCGGGTTTTCTTCCTATTGGGGAGTGTTGTACATGCTGCTATGGCGGTGTGTCCACTCACAAGATGAGTGGCGCTGCCCAATAAACTCGCCCCTCGGGGCAAAAATTTAAAAAATTTAAATGC
>WNGS01006129.1:10821-26934 GCA_020271785.1 Procambarus virginalis | reverse complement strand
CCACACAGGTGATGCTGTGGCCTGGTTGATCACCCCCCCCCATAATGCTCCACACAGGTGATGCTGTGGCCTGGTTGATCACCCCCCCATACTGCTCCCACACAGGTGATGCTGTGGCCTGGTTGATCACCCCCCATACTGCTCCCACACAGGTGATGCTGTGGCCTGGTTGATCACCCCCCCCCCATACTGCTCCACAGGTGATGCTGTGGCCTGGTTGATCACCCCCCATACTGCTCCCACACAGGTGATGCTGTGGCCTGGTTGATCACCCCCCCCCATACTGCTCCCACACAGGTGATGCTGTGGCCTGGTTGATCACCCCCCCATACTGCTCCCACACAGGTGATGCTGTGGCCTGGTTGATCACCCCCCCATACTGCTCCACACAGGTGATGCTGTGGCCTGGTTGATCACCCCCCCATACTGCTCCCACACAGGTGATGCTGTGGCCTGGTTGATCACCCCCCCCCATACTGCTCCCACACAGGTGATGCTGTGGCCTGGTTGATCACCCCCCCATACTGCTCCCACACAGGTGATGCTGTGGCCTGGTTGATCACCCCCCCATACTGCTCCCACACAGGTGATGCTGTGGCCTGGTTGATCACCCCCATACTGCCCCACACAGGTGATGCTGTGGCCTGGTTGATCACCCCCCCCATACTGCTCCCACACAGGTGATGCTGTGGCCTGGTTGATCACCCCCCCATACTGCTCCCACACAGGTGATGCTGTGGCCTGGTTGATCACCCCCCCCATACTGCTCCCACACAGGTGATGCTGTGGCCTGGTTGATCACCCCCCCATACTGCTCCCACACAGGTGATGCTGTGGCCTGGTTGATCACCCCCCCCATACTGCTCCCACACAGGTGATGCTGTGGCCTGGTTGATCACCCCCCCCATACTGCTCCCACACAGGTGATGCTGTGGCCTGGTTGATCACCCCCCATACTGCTCCCACACAGGTGATGCTGTGGCCTGGTTGATCACCCCCCATACTGCTCCCACACAGGTGATGCTGTGGCCTGGTTGATCACCCCCCCCATACTGCTCCCACACAGGTGATGCTGTGGCCTGGTTGATCACCCCCCCATACTGCTCCCACACAGGTGATGCTGTGGCCTGGTTGATCACCCCCCCCCATACTGCTCCCACACAGGTGATGCTGTGGCCTGGTTGATCACCCCCCCATACTGCTCCCACACAGGTGATGCTGTGGCCTGGTTGATCACCCCCCCATACTGCTCCCACACAGGTGATGCTGTGGCCTGGTTGATCACCCCCCATACTGCTCCCACACAGGTGATGCTGTGGCCTGGTTGATCCCCCCCCCCATACTGCTCCCACACAGGTGATGCTGTGGCCTGGTTGATCACCCCCCCCATACTGCTCCCACACAGGTGATGCTGTGGCCTGGTTGATCACCCCCCCCATACTGCTCCCACACAGGTGATGCTGTGGCCTGGTTGATCACCCCCCCATACTGCTCCCACACAGGTGATGCTGTGGCCTGGTTGATCACCCCCCCCCATACTGCTCCCACACAGGTGATGCTGTGGCCTGGTTGATCACCCCCCCCCATACTGCTCCCACACAGGTGATGCTGTGGCCTGGTTGATCACCCCCCCATACTGCTCCCACACAGGTGATGCTGTGGCCTGGTTGATCACCCCCCATACTGCTCCCACACAGGTGATGCTGTGGCCTGGTTGATCACCCCCCCATACTGCTCCCACACAGGTGATGCTGTGGCCTGGTTGATCACCCCCCCATACTGCTCCCACACAGGTGATGCTGTGGCCTGGTTGATCACCCCCCCCATACTGCTCCCACACAGGTGATGCTGTGGCCTGGTTGATCACCCCCCCATACTGCTCCCACACAGGTGATGCTGTGGCCTGGTTGATCACCCCCCCCATACTGCTCCCACACAGGTGATGCTGTGGCCTGGTTGATCACCCCCCCATACTGCTCCCACACAGGTGATGCTGTGGCCTGGTTGATCACCCCCCATACTGCTCCCACACAGGTGATGCTGTGGCCTGGTTGATCACCCCCCCATACTGCTCCCACACAGGTGATGCTGTGGCCTGGTTGATCACCCCCCCCATACTGCTCCCACACAGGTGATGCTGTGGCCTGGTTGATCACCCCCCCATACTGCTCCCACACAGGTGATGCTGTGGCCTGGTTGATCACCCCCCCATACTGCTCCCACACAGGTGATGCTGTGGCCTGGTTGATCACCCCCCCATACTGCTCCCACACAGGTGATGCTGTGGCCTGGTTGATCACCCCCCCATACTGCTCCCACACAGGTGATGCTGTGGCCTGGTTGATCACCCCCCCCATACTGCTCCCACACAGGTGATGCTGTGGCCTGGTTGATCACCCCCCCATACTGCTCCCACACAGGTGATGCTGTGGCCTGGTTGATCACCCCCCCATACTGCTCCCACACAGGTGATGCTGTGGCCTGGTTGATCACCCCCCCATACTGCTCCCACACAGGTGATGCTGTGGCCTGGTTGATCACCCCCCCATACTGCTCCCACACAGGTGATGCTGTGGCCTGGTTGATCACCCCCCCATACTGCTCCCACACAGGTGATGCTGTGGCCTGGTTGATCACCCCCATACTGCTCCCACACAGGTGATGCTGTGGCCTGGTTGATCACCCCCCCATACTGCTCCCACACAGGTGATGCTGTGGCCTGGTTGATCACCCCCCCATACTGCTCCCACACAGGTGATGCTGTGGCCTGGTTGATCACCCCCCCCATACTGCTCCCACACAGGTGATGCTGTGGCCTGGTTGATCACCCCCCCATACTGCTCCCACACAGGTGATGCTGTGGCCTGGTTGATCACCCCCCCCATACTGCTCCCACACAGGTGATGCTGTGGCCTGGTTGATCACCCCCCCATACTGCTCCCACACAGGTGATGCTGTGGCCTGGTTGATCACCCCCCCCATACTGCTCCCACACAGGTGATGCTGTGGCCTGGTTGATCACCCCCCCATACTGCTCCCACACAGGTGATGCTGTGGCCTGGTTGATCACCCCCCCATACTGCTCCCACACAGGTGATGCTGTGGCCTGGTTGATCACCCCCCCATACTGCTCCCACACAGGTGATGCTGTGGCCTGGTTGATCACCCCCCCCATACTGCTCCCACACAGGTGATGCTGTGGCCTGGTTGATCACCCCCCCATACTGCTCCCACACAGGTGATGCTGTGGCCTGGTTGATCACCCCCCCATACTGCTCCCACACAGGTGATGCTGTGGCCTGGTTGATCACCCCCCCATACTGCTCCCACACAGGTGATGCTGTGGCCTGGTTGATCACCCCCCCCATACTGCTCCCACACAGGTGATGCTGTGGCCTGGTTGATCACCCCCCCATACTGCTCCCACACAGGTGATGCTGTGGCCTGGTTGATCACCCCCCCCATACTGCTCCCACACAGGTGATGCTGTGGCCTGGTTGATCACCCCCCCATACTGCTCCCACACAGGTGATGCTGTGGCCTGGTTGATCACCCCCCCCATACTGCTCCCACACAGGTGATGCTGTGGCCTGGTTGATCACCCCCCCATACTGCTCCCACACAGGTGATGCTGTGGCCTGGTTGATCACCCCCCCATACTGCTCCCACACAGGTGATGCTGTGGCCTGGTTGATCACCCCCCCATACTGCTCCCACACAGGTGATGCTGTGGCCTGGTTGATCACCCCCCCCATACTGCTCCCACACAGGTGATGCTGTGGCCTGGTTGATCACCCCCCCCATACTGCTCCCACACAGGTGATGCTGTGGCCTGGTTGATCACCCCCCCATACTGCTCCCACACAGGTGATGCTGTGGCCTGGTTGATCACCCCCCCATACTGCTCCCACACAGGTGATGCTGTGGCCTGGTTGATCACCCCCCCATACTGCTCCCACACAGGTGATGCTGTGGCCTGGTTGATCACCCCCCCATACTGCTCCCACACAGGTGATGCTGTGGCCTGGTTGATCACCCCCCCATACTGCTCCCACACAGGTGATGCTGTGGCCTGGTTGATCACCCCCCCATACTGCTCCCACACAGGTGATGCTGTGGCCTGGTTGATCACCCCCCCATACTGCTCCCACACAGGTGATGCTGTGGCCTGGTTGATCACCCCCCCCATACTGCTCCCACACAGGTGATGCTGTGGCCTGGTTGATCACCCCCCCATACTGCTCCCACACAGGTGATGCTGTGGCCTGGTTGATCACCCCCCCATACTGCTCCCACACAGGTGATGCTGTGGCCTGGTTGATCACCCCCCCATACTGCTCCCACACAGGTGATGCTGTGGCCTGGTTGATCACCCCCCCATACTGCTCCCACACAGGTGATGCTGTGGCCTGGTTGATCACCCCCCCCATACTGCTCCCACACAGGTGATGCTGTGGCCTGGTTGATCACCCCCCCATACTGCTCCCACACAGGTGATGCTGTGGCCTGGTTGATCACCCCCCCCCATACTGCTCCCACACAGGTGATGCTGTGGCCTGGTTGATCACCCCCCCCATACTGCTCCCACACAGGTGATGCTGTGGCCTGGTTGATCACCCCCCCATACTGCTCCCACACAGGTGATGCTGTGGCCTGGTTGATCACCCCCCCATACTGCTCCCACACAGGTGATGCTGTGGCCTGGTTGATCACCCCCCCCATACTGCTCCCACACAGGTGATGCTGTGGCCTGGTTGATCACCCCCCCATACTGCTCCCACACAGGTGATGCTGTGGCCTGGTTGATCACCCCCCCATACTGCTCCCACACAGGTGATGCTGTGGCCTGGTTGATCACCCCCCCATACTGCTCCCACACAGGTGATGCTGTGGCCTGGTTGATCACCCCCCCATACTGCTCCCACACAGGTGATGCTGTGGCCTGGTTGATCACCCCCCCATACTGCTCCCACACAGGTGATGCTGTGGCCTGGTTGATCACCCCCCCATACTGCTCCCACACAGGTGATGCTGTGGCCTGGTTGATCACCCCCCCATACTGCTCCCACACAGGTGATGCTGTGGCCTGGTTGATCACCCCCCCATACTGCTCCCACACAGGTGATGCTGTGGCCTGGTTGATCACCCCCCCATACTGCTCCCACACAGGTGATGCTGTGGCCTGGTTGATCACCCCCCCATACTGCTCCCACACAGGTGATGCTGTGGCCTGGTTGATCACCCCCCCATACTGCTCCCACACAGGTGATGCTGTGGCCTGGTTGATCACCCCCCCATACTGCTCCCACACAGGTGATGCTGTGGCCTGGTTGATCACCCCCCCATACTGCTCCCACACAGGTGATGCTGTGGCCTGGTTGATCACCCCCCCATACTGCTCCCACACAGGTGATGCTGTGGCCTGGTTGATCACCCCCCCCATACTGCTCCCACACAGGTGATGCTGTGGCCTGGTTGATCACCCCCCCCATACTGCTCCCACACAGGTGATGCTGTGGCCTGGTTGATCACCCCCCCATACTGCTCCCACACAGGTGATGCTGTGGCCTGGTTGATCACCCCCCCATACTGCTCCCACACAGGTGATGCTGTGGCCTGGTTGATCACCCCCCCCATACTGCTCCCACACAGGTGATGCTGTGGCCTGGTTGATCACCCCCCCATACTGCTCCCACACAGGTGATGCTGTGGCCTGGTTGATCACCCCCCCATACTGCTCCCACACAGGTGATGCTGTGGCCTGGTTGATCACCCCCCCATACTGCTCCCACACAGGTGATGCTGTGGCCTGGTTGATCACCCCCCCATACTGCTCCCACACAGGTGATGCTGTGGCCTGGTTGATCACCCCCCCATACTGCTCCCACACAGGTGATGCTGTGGCCTGGTTGATCACCCCCCCCATACTGCTCCCACACAGGTGATGCTGTGGCCTGGTTGATCACCCCCCCATACTGCTCCCACACAGGTGATGCTGTGGCCTGGTTGATCACCCCCCCCATACTGCTCCCACACAGGTGATGCTGTGGCCTGGTTGATCACCCCCCCATACTGCTCCCACACAGGTGATGCTGTGGCCTGGTTGATCACCCCCCCATACTGCTCCCACACAGGTGATGCTGTGGCCTGGTTGATCACCCCCCATACTGCTCCCACACAGGTGATGCTGTGGCCTGGTTGATCACCCCCCCATACTGCTCCCACACAGGTGATGCTGTGGCCTGGTTGATCACCCCCCCATACTGCTCCCACACAGGTGATGCTGTGGCCTGGTTGATCACCCCCCCATACTGCTCCCACACAGGTGATGCTGTGGCCTGGTTGATCACCCCCCCATACTGCTCCCACACAGGTGATGCTGTGGCCTGGTTGATCACCCCCCCATACTGCTCCCACACAGGTGATGCTGTGGCCTGGTTGATCACCCCCCCATACTGCTCCCACACAGGTGATGCTGTGGCCTGGTTGATCACCCCCCCATACTGCTCCCACACAGGTGATGCTGTGGCCTGGTTGATCACCCCCCCATACTGCTCCCACACAGGTGATGCTGTGGCCTGGTTGATCACCCCCCCATACTGCTCCCACACAGGTGATGCTGTGGCCTGGTTGATCACCCCCCCCATACTGCTCCCACACAGGTGATGCTGTGGCCTGGTTGATCACCCCCCCCATACTGCTCCCACACAGGTGATGCTGTGGCCTGGTTGATCACCCCCCCCATACTGCTCCCACACAGGTGATGCTGTGGCCTGGTTGATCACCCCCCCATACTGCTCCCACACAGGTGATGCTGTGGCCTGGTTGATCACCCCCCCCCATACTGCTCCCACACAGGTGATGCTGTGGCCTGGTTGATCACCCCCCCATACTGCTCCCACACAGGTGATGCTGTGGCCTGGTTGATCACCCCCCCCATACTGCTCCCACACAGGTGATGCTGTGGCCTGGTTGATCACCCCCCCATACTGCTCCCACACAGGTGATGCTGTGGCCTGGTTGATCACCCCCCCATACTGCTCCCACACAGGTGATGCTGTGGCCTGGTTGATCACCCCCCATACTGCTCCCACACAGGTGATGCTGTGGCCTGGTTGATCACCCCCCCCATACTGCTCCCACACAGGTGATGCTGTGGCCTGGTTGATCACCCCCCCCATACTGCTCCCACACAGGTGATGCTGTGGCCTGGTTGATCACCCCCCCCATACTGCTCCCACACAGGTGATGCTGTGGCCTGGTTGATCACCCCCCCATACTGCTCCCACACAGGTGATGCTGTGGCCTGGTTGATCACCCCCCCCATACTGCTCCCACACAGGTGATGCTGTGGCCTGGTTGATCACCCCCCCATACTGCTCCCACACAGGTGATGCTGTGGCCTGGTTGATCACCCCCCCCATACTGCTCCCACACAGGTGATGCTGTGGCCTGGTTGATCACCCCCCCCATACTGCTCCCACACAGGTGATGCTGTGGCCTGGTTGATCACCCCCCCATACTGCTCCCACACAGGTGATGCTGTGGCCTGGTTGATCACCCCCCCCATACTGCTCCCACACAGGTGATGCTGTGGCCTGGTTGATCACCCCCCCATACTGCTCCCACACAGGTGATGCTGTGGCCTGGTTGATCACCCCCCCATACTGCTCCCACACAGGTGATGCTGTGGCCTGGTTGATCACCCCCCCATACTGCTCCCACACAGGTGATGCTGTGGCCTGGTTGATCACCCCCCCATACTGCTCCCACACAGGTGATGCTGTGGCCTGGTTGATCACCCCCCCATACTGCTCCCACACAGGTGATGCTGTGGCCTGGTTGATCACCCCCCCATACTGCTCCCACACAGGTGATGCTGTGGCCTGGTTGATCACCCCCCCATACTGCTCCCACACAGGTGATGCTGTGGCCTGGTTGATCACCCCCCCCATACTGCTCCCACACAGGTGATGCTGTGGCCTGGTTGATCACCCCCCCCCATACTGCTCCCACACAGGTGATGCTGTGGCCTGGTTGATCACCCCCCCCATACTGCTCCCACACAGGTGATGCTGTGGCCTGGTTGATCACCCCCCCCCATACTGCTCCCACACAGGTGATGCTGTGGCCTGGTTGATCACCCCCCCATACTGCTCCCACACAGGTGATGCTGTGGCCTGGTTGATCACCCCCCCCATACTGCTCCCACAGGTGATGCTGTGGCCTGGTTGATCACCCCCCCATACTGCTCCCACACAGGTGATGCTGTGGCCTGGTTGATCACCCCCCCCATACTGCTCCCACACAGGTGATGCTGTGGCCTGGTTGATCACCCCCCCCATACTGCTCCCACACAGGTGATGCTGTGGCCTGGTTGATCACCCCCCCATACTGCTCCCACACAGGTGATGCTGTGGCCTGGTTGATCACCCCCCCCATACTGCTCCCACACAGGTGATGCTGTGGCCTGGTTGATCACCCCCCCATACTGCTCCCACACAGGTGATGCTGTGGCCTGGTTGATCACCCCCCCATACTGCTCCCACACAGGTGATGCTGTGGCCTGGTTGATCACCCCCCCATACTGCTCCCACACAGGTGATGCTGTGGCCTGGTTGATCACCCCCCCCCCATACTGCTCCCACACAGGTGATGCTGTGGCCTGGTTGATCACCCCCCCCCATACTGCTCCCCACACAGGTGATGCTGTGGCCTGGTTGATCACCCCCCCCATACTGCTCCACACAGGTGATGCTGTGGCCTGGTTGATCACCCCCCCCCTACTGCTCCCACAGGTGATGCTGTGGCCTGGTTGATCACCCCCCCCATACTGCTCCCACACAGGTGATGCTGTGGCCTGGTTGATCACCCCCCCCATACTGCTCCCACACAGGTGATGCTGTGGCCTGGTTGATCACCCCCCCCATACTGCTCCCACACAGGTGATGCTGTGGCCTGGTTGATCACCCCCCCCCCATACTGCTCCCACACAGGTGATGCTGTGGCCTGGTTGATCACCCCCCATACTGCTCCCACACAGGTGATGCTGTGGCCTGGTTGATCACCCCCCCCCCCATACTGCTCNAAATTCAACTTCAATAATAAAAGATAAACTGGGAGCAAATAAACCAGGACTTCACAGAAATAAACTGGGAAGAACAGCTAGGAAATGCAAACCTGAACCAGTGCCTGGAGAAAAAATAAGCTCAGTAGCACTAGAAATATGTACAAACCGCATCCCCCTAAGAAAAAAGAGGAAGAGATGCAGATTGGAACGAGAACGTCGTTCCCTATATAGGCGAAGAAAACGAATCGCGGTACAACTTGAGAGTCGCACCCTATCTCAGGAACGGCGAAGAAGGTTAGGTAGGAAATAGAAAAATTGAACTCAAGCTACAAGAATCATACAAAACGCAGGAGAGGGAAAGAGAGCAAAGGCCATCAGTGAAATAGAGAGAAACCCGAAATATTTTTTCTCCTATGCAAAATCAAGATCAAAAACCACATCTAGTATCGGGCCCCTGCGAAAGGAGATGGAACTTTCACCGATGACAACAAAGAAATGAGCGAGCTACTGAGGAAGCAATACGACTCTGTCTTCAGCGAGCCATTAAACGCACTAAAGATCGATAACCCAAATGAATTTTCATGGATATGATACCAACATCAAATCATATATCAGACGTCACCCTATCCCCACTGGATTTTGAAGAAGCCATAAACAGTATGCCTATGCACTCCGCACCAGGCCGGATTCTTGGAACTCCATATTCATCAAGAACTGTAAAAAACCACTATCGCAGGCCCTTCACATTCTGTGGAGACAAAGCCTAGATACTGGCGTTATTCCTGATATACTAAAAACAGCAGAGATAGCACCACTTCATAAAGGAGGAAATAAGGCAGAGGCAAAAAATTACAGACCGATAGCACTAACATCGCACATCATAAAAATTTTTGAGAGAGTGCTAAGAAGTAAGATCACAAAATACATGGAATCACAGCATCTCCATAACCCCGGACAACATGGTTTCAGAACAGGGCGCTCTTGCCTGTCGCAGTTGCTGGACCACTATGATATGGCATTAGATGCTATGGAAGACAAACAAAACGCTGATGTAATTTACACAGATTTCGCAAAAGCTTTTGATAAATGTGACCATGGTGTTATTGCCCATAAAATGCGCTCAAAAGGAATTACCGGAAAAGTAGGCAGATGGATCTACAATTTCCTGACCAACAGAACCCAATGTGTAATAGTCAACAAAATAAAATCCAACCCGTCAACCGTTAAGAGCTCAGTCCCCCAGGGTACTGTGCTTGCTCCAGTACTTTTTCTCATCCTCATATCGGACATAGACAAGAACACAACCTATAGCACTGTATCATCCTTTGCAGATGACACTAGGATCTTCATGAGAGTAGGCAACATAGAGGACACGGCGAACCTCCAGTCAGATGTAGATCAGGTCTTTCTATGGGCTACAGAAAATAATATGGTGTTTAACGAAGACAAGTTCCAGCTCATGCGCTATGGAAAAAATGAAAATATAAAAACGGAAACCACGTACAAAACTCAGGCAAATCATAACATAGAACGAAAAGGCAATGTAAAGGATCTGGGTGTACTCATGTCGGAAGACCTTACCTTTAAAGAACACAATAAAGTAGCCGTCACAACTGCAAGAAAAATGACAGGTTGGATAACAAGAACTTTTCACACTAGAGATGCTATACCGATGATGACACTTTTCAAAACGCTTGTGCTCTCTAGAGTGGAGTACTGCTGCACAATGACAGCCCCTTTCACTGCTGGTGAAATTGCTGACCTGGAGAGCGTGCAGAGATCCTTTACTGCTAGAATCCACTCGGTAAAACATCTAAACTATTGGGACCGACTAAAGAGCCTAAATCTGTATTCCCTTGAGCGCAGGCGGGAGAGATACATAATAATTTACACGTGGAAAATATTAGAGGGGCTGGTCCCAAACCTGCACACAGAAATAACATCACATGAGACCAGAAGACATGGCAGGATGTGCAGAATACCCCCGTTGAAAAGCAGAGGTGCAACTGGTACTCTGAGAGAGAACTCTATCAACATCAGAGGCCCGAGACTGTTCAACACGCTTCCACTACACATAAGGGACATAACTGGCAAACCCCTCACAGTGTTCAAGAGAGAACTGGATAAGCACCTCCAAAGGATACCTGATCAACCAGGCTGTGACTCATACGTCAGGCTGCGAGCAGCCGCGTCCAACAGCCTGGTTGATCAGTCCAGCAACCAGGAGGCCTGGTCGATGACCGGGCCGCGGGGACGATAAGCCCCGGAAGCACCTCAAGGTATCCTCAAGGTAAGGTAGGTATGTGAAAAAATATTTCGGATTTTTCCTTATCTCTTGTATAGCTCTCTGTTCCAATTCCATTTCCTCAGACTCATATGATCGCTTCAACGTTTGTTCGATTTCTTCGATCTCCCTGCTTAGGCTTATTTTCCTTGCTTGTGATAGTTGTGTCTGCCGAAGCATTTCCGTAATTTTTTCCTTCTCCTGTACAGTCGTCTGCGTTCTCTTTCTAGAGTGTTCCTCTTTCTGCCCCTCCTCACCGGCACGTGCTTCAAGCAGACCTTGTAAGCTTCAGCTGTCAGTTGAGCTATTCCCTGTGTGGGAGTTTTGTCGCTTAAGACCGTCTCCCATTGAATGGTTGAAAGGTCTACATTTATTTTTTCCCAGTCAATCCTCTTATTGTTGAAATTGAATTGATTGAATATTCCTTCTCGCTTGTTGGGTCTCTTAGATCTACTACCGTTATTTATGCTAGTTCGCACTTCAATGAGCTTATGGTCTGAGTATGAAGTATCTGAGATTGTTATGTCTCTGATTAGTTCATCATTGTTTGTGAATAACAAGTCTAGTGTGTTTTCGTTCCTAGTTGGTTCTGTAATCTGTTGATTGAGCGAGAATTTGTCACAGAATCTCAAAAGTTCTCTGACCTGTGGCTGGTTATTTCCCGGGTCATTCCCTGCTATGATATTTGTGTTTGCCATTCTCCATCTTAGACTCGGTAAATTGAAATCTCCAAGGAAGATAATATCTGGAGCTGGGTTTGCTAGGTCATCAAGTATGTTCTCTATTTTGTGCATCTGCTCTGTGAATTCCTCAACCGTTGTATCTGGCGGTTTATATATTAAAATAATAATTAGGTTTAGTTTCTCTACCTTAATTCCAAGTACCTCTACCACCTCATTAGTTGAGTTTAGTAGTTCTGTGCATACCAGGTCCTCTTTAATATACAGACCTACTCCCCCATTTGACCTAGTTTTTCTATCACATCTGTATAAATTATAATTTGGAATCGAGATTTCACCATCCATGTAATCTTTTGTATGAGTTTCCGTGAATGCCCCAAATATGGAGTTTGACTCTAATAGGAGACCATTTATGAACTTGACTTTATTTCTTGACTTTGGCTTTAGACCTTGAATGTTTGCAAAAATGAATGATTGTCCATATTGTGTGTCACTTCTGGAAGGTTTTGGTGGTTCTCCCTCCTCTCTACCCTGACCCAGGGTGTGTTGTTGTGGCAATGGTTTGTCCAGTTTTGGAAGTGATATTGGGGAGTGTGGTAGTCTCTGTGTAGTTGGGGGGTGTAGTATGTGTGGGCTTGATGACGAAATGTAGTCCAGTCTCGGGCATTTCCCCCTCTCCATCCGTACTCCTGCCACGTTTCTGCCTGTCTGTTTCTCCCTCTGTTTCTGCCTGCCTCTAAAAAATGTTCAGGGCTATTATATTGGACTTCCTCTCTTATATAGCGCTGTGTACCTCTGACGTGGAAATCGGGGCAATGAAGATCGTAGCATTTCCTCTCATTAACTGAGAGTTTGCATAGCTTAGGGTGAAAATATCTACACTCAGTATCAAAACGACATCTGCCTTTCCCTAACCAGTTCCGGCATTTCCGTGGGTGCATGAATGAGCATTCCGTGCCTCTGGGCCCATATCTGCACTGTCCTTTTGCATAATACCTGCAAATATTTTCATCTGTGATTGCATTATTCTTGTTTGTATCCGTGTACGACTTGGCTACCTCTGTGATTTTTGTTCCAACTTTCTCGTTTCTGCATTTATTCTCGGTATTACCCTTATCTTTCGCCTTGTTGCTTTCGTCTTTCTCATTCGTCTCATTTTTTTTCTCCTTATTCATATCACCAGTTTGCTCTACAATATTGCCTTCATTTTTGTGTACCTCGACGCTATGTCCTTCTACATTGCTACTTTGACTCTCTAAATTCTCAATCCCTGGGTTGTGCTCAGAGTTCGTTGCTGTCTTTATATACTCTGCATATATTTCTGGTAGTTTTTGTGTGAATTGTAGCCTGTGTACTTCAGGAATGTCATTCATTAGTTTGGCAATGTTTTCCCACACCTGTCTGTCACTTTCACAGATCCAGTAGGTACCTTCCCGGTTTGCATATTGTGTAGGTAATCCTGTACAACTCAGGTGAAATCTTATGTTACAAATATTACATACAATGCCTACAACAGTCTTCCGAAGTGCCTTATGGCAGCCTCCACACACCTCCATGTTGGGTTTGTGATGTTATAATATTATATGCATATATTTATAATATTATATATATGTATATATATATGTATACAGTATATTTATAATATTACATATGTTTATTTGTTAAAGTTTATGTGGGGGTACTTATCGCCTTGTGGAGAAAATGCTGTAGCCTGGTTGATCACCCCCCCCCCATACTGCTCCCACACAGGTGATGCTGTGGCCTGGTTGATCACCCCCCCCCATAATGCTCCCACACAGGTGATGCTGTAGCCTGGTTGATCACCCCCCCCCATACTGCTCCCACACAGGTGATGCTGTGGCCTGGTTGATCACCCCCCCATACTGCTCCCACACAGGTGATGCTGTGGCCTGGTTGATCACCCCCCCCCATACTGCTCCCACACAGGTGATGCTGTGGCCTGGTTGATCACCCCCCCATACTGCTCCCACACAGGTGATGCTGTGGCCTGGTTGATCACCCCCCCCCATACTGCTCCCACACAGGTGATGCTGTGGCCTGGTTGATCACCCCCCCCATACTGCTCCCACACAGGTGATGCTGTGGCCTGGTTGATCACCCCCCCATACTGCTCCCACACAGGTGATGCTGTGGCCTGGTTGATGACCCCCCCATACTGCTCCCACACAGTTGATGCTGTGGCCTGGTTGATCACCCCCCCCCCATACTGCTCCCACACAGGTGATGCTGTGGCCTGGTTGATGACCCCCCCCATACTGCTCCCACACAGGTGATGCTGTGGCCTGGTTGATGACCCCCCCCATACTGCTCCCACACTGGTGATGCTGTGGCCTGGTTGATGACCCCCCCCCATACTGCTCCCACACAGGTGATGCTGTGGCCTGGTTGATCACCCCCCCATACTGCTCCCACACAGGTGATGCTGTGGCCTGGTTGATCACCCCCCCCCATACTGCTCCCACACAGGTGATGCTGTGGCCTGGTTGATGACCCCCCCCATACTGCTCCCACACAGGTGATGCTGTGGCCTGGTTGATGACCCCCCCCATACTGCTCCCACACAGGTGATGCTGTAGCCTGGTTGATCACCCCCCATACTGCTCCCACACAGGTGATGCTGTGGCCTGGTTGATCACCCCCCCCCCATACTGCTCCCACACAGGTGATGCTGTAGCCTGGTTGATCACCCCCCCATACTGCTCCCACACAGGTGATGCTGTGGCGTGGTTGATCATCCCCCATACTGCTCCCACACAGGTGATGCTGTGGCCTGGTTGATCACCCCCCCCATACTGCTCCCACACAGGTGATGCTGTGGCCTGGTTGATCACCCCCCCATACTGCTCCCACACAGTGATGCTGTGGCCTGGTTGATCACCCCCCCATACTGCTCCCACACAGGTGATGCTGTGGCCTGGTTGATCACCCCCCCCATACTGCTCCCACACAGGTGATGCTGTGGCCTGGTTGATCACCCCCCCATACTGCTTCCACACAGGTGATGCTGTGGCCTGGTTGATCACCCCCCCCATACTACTCTCACACAGGTGATGCTGTGGCCTGGTTGATCACCCCCCCATACTGCTCCCACACAGGTGATGCTGTGGCCTGGTTGATCACCCCCCCCATACTGCTCCCACACAGGTGATGCTGTGGCCTGGTTGATCACCCCCCCCATACTGCTCCACACAGGTGATGCTGTGGCCTGGTTGATCACCCCCCCATACTGCTCCACACAGGTGATGCTGTGGCCTGGTTGATCACCCCCCCATACTGCTCCCACACAGGTGATGCTGTGGCCTGGTTGATCACCCCCCCATACTGCTCCCACACAGGTGATGCTGTGGCCTGGTTGATCACCCCCCCATACTGCTCCCACACAGGTGATGCTGTGGCCTGGTTGATCACCCCCCCCATACTGCTCCCACACAGGTGATGCTGTGGCCTGGTTGATCACCCCCCCATACTGCTCCCACACAGGTGATGCTGTGGCCTGGTTGATCACCCCCCCCATACTGCTCCCACACAGGTGATGCTGTGGCCTGGTTGATCACCCCCCCCATACTGCTCCCACACAGGTGATGCTGTGGCCTGGTTGATCACCCCCCCCCATACTGCTCCCACACAGGTGATGCTGTGGCCTGGTTGATCACCCCCCCCCATACTGCTCCCACACAGGTGATGCTGTGGCCTGGTTGATCACCCCCCCCCATACTGCTCCCACACAGGTGATGCTGTGGCCTGGTTGATCACCCCCCCATACTGCTCCCACACAGGTGATGCTGTGGCCTGGTTGATCACCCCCCATACTGCTCCCACACAGGTGATGCTGTGCCTGGTTGATCACCCCCCCATACTGCTCCCACACAGGTGATGCTGTGGCCTGGTTGATCACCCCCCCCCCATACTGCTCCCACACAGGTGATGCTGTGGCCTGGTTGATCACCCCCCCCATACTGCTCCCACACAGGTGATGCTGTGGCCTGGTTGATCACCCCCCCATACTGCTCCCACACAGGTGATGCTGTGGCCTGGTTGATCACCCCCCCCCCCATACT
>WNGS01006128.1:52806-78869 GCA_020271785.1 Procambarus virginalis | reverse complement strand
CCATGTATTGTGTGTGGTTCAGTAGTGTCACCATGTATTGTGTGTGGTTCAGTAGTGTCACCGGTGTGGGGTGGTTCATGTGTCTCCATGTGTTGTGTGTGGTTCATGTATTTCCATGTGTTGTGTGTGGTTCAGTAGTGTCTCCATGTATTGTGTGTGGTTCAGTAGTGTCACCATGTATTGTGTGTGGTTCAGTAGGTCTCCATGTGTTGTGTGTGGTTCAGTAGTGCCTCCATGTGTTGTCTGTGTTTCATGGTCACCATGTGTTGTGTGTAGGTCATGTGTCTCAAAGTGTTTGTGTTGGTTCATGTGTCCCCATGTGTGTATGTGTGGCTCAGTAGTGTGACCATGTATTGTGTGTAGTTCATGTGTCACCATGTGTTTGAGTGGTTCATGTGTCACGATGTGTTGTGTGTGGTTCAGTAGTGTCACCATGTGTTGTGTGTGGTTCAGTAGTGTCCTCATGTAGTTGTGTGGTTCAGTAGTGTCTCATGTGTTTGTGTGGTTCAGTAGTGTCACCATGTGTTGTGTGTGGTTCATGTTTCACCATGTGTTGTGGTGTGGTTCATTAGTGTCACCATGTGTTGTGTGTGGTTCATGTGTCACCAAGTGTTGTGTGTGGTTCAGTAGTGTCACCATGTGTTGTGTGTGGTTCAGTAGTGTCTCTTATGTTGTGTGTGGTTCAGTAGTGCCTCCAGTGTTTGTGAGGTTCATGTGTCCCCATGTGTTTTAGGATCATGTGTCACCATATGTTGTGTATGTTTCAGCAGTGTCACTATGTGTAGCGTGTGGTTCTGAAGTGTCAACCATGTATTGTGTGTGGTTCAGTAGTGTCACCATGTGTTGTGTGTGGTTCATGTGTCCCCATGTGTTGTGTGTGGTTCAGTAGTGTCTCCATGTGTTGTGAGTGGTTCAGTAATGTCACCGTGTGTGTGTTTGGTTCATGTATTTCCATGTTTGTGTGTGGTTCAGTATTGTCTCCATGTATGTTTGTGGTTCAGTAGTGTCACCATGTGGTGTGTGTATTTCAGTAGTGTCACCATGTGTAGTGTGGTTCATGTGTCACCATGTGTAGTGTGGTTCATGTGTCACCATGTATTGTGTGTGGTTCAGTACAGTCATTATGTGTTGTGTGTGGTTCAGTAGTGTCACCATGTGTTATGTGTGGTTAATGTGTCACCATGTGTTGTGTGTGGTTTATGTGTCACCAAGAGTTGTGTGTGGTTCAGTAGAGTCATTATGTGTTGTGTGTGGTTCATTAGTGTCACCATGTGTTATGTGTGGTTCATGTAACACCATGTGTTGTGTGTGATTAAGTACAGTCATTATGTGTTGTGTGTGGTTCAGTAGTGTCACCAAGTGTTATGTCTGGTTCATGTGTCACCTTGTGTTGTGTGTGGTTCATGTGTCACCATGTGTTGTGTGTGGTTCAGTAGAGTCATTATGTGTTGTGGGTTGTTCAGTAGTGTCACCATGTGTTGTGTGCGGTTCATGTGTCCCCCATATGTTTTGTGTGGTTCAGTAGTGTCCCCATGTGTTGTGTGTGGTTCAGTAGTGCCTCCATGTGTTGTCTGTGGTTCATGTGTCCCCATGTGTTGTGTTTAGGTCATGTGTCTCCAAGTGTTGTGTTTGGTTCATGTGTCACCAAGAGTTGTGTGTGGTTCAGTTGAGTCATTATGTGTTGTGTGTGGTTCAGTATTGTCACCATGTGTTGTGTGTGGTTCATATGTCACCATGTGTATTGTGTGGTTCAGTATAGTCATTATGTGTTGTGTGTGGTTCAGTAGTGTCACCATGTGTTATGTGTGGTTCATGTGTCACGATGTGTTGTGTGTGGTTCAGTAGTGTCACCATGTGTTGTGTGTGGTTCAGTAGTGTCTTCATGTATTTTGTGTGGTTCAGTAGTGTCTCTATGTATTTTGTGTGGTTCAGTAGTGTCACCATGTGTTGTGTGTGGTTCATTAGTGTCACCATGTGTTGTGTGTGGTTCATGTGTCACCAAGTGTTGTGTGTGGTTCAGTAGTGTCACCATGTGTTGTGTGTGGTTCAGTAGTGTCTCCATGTATTGTGTGTGGTTCAGTAGTGTCACCATGTATTGTGTGTGGTTCAGTAGTGTCTCCATGTGTTGTGTGTGGTTCAGTAGTGCCTACATGTGTTGTCTGTGTTTCATGTGTCCCCATGTGTTGTTTGTGGTTCATTAGTGTCACCATGTGTTGTGTGTGGTTCATGTGTCACCAAGTGTTGTGTGTGGTTCAGTAATGTCACCATGTGTTGTGTGTGGTTCAGTAGTGTCTCTATGTGTTGTGTGTGGTTCAGTAGTGCCTCCATGTGTTGTGTGTAGGTCATGTGTCCCCAAGTGTTGTGTTTGGTTCAAGTGTCACCATGTGTTATGTGTGGTTCATGTGTCATCATATAATGTGTGTGGTTCAGTAGTGTCACCATGTGTTGTGTGTGGTTCAGTAGTGGCTCCATGTGTTGTGTGTGGTTCAGTAGTGCCTCCATGTGTTGTCTGTGGTTCATGTGTCCCCATGTGTTGTGTTTAGGTCATGTGTCTCCAAGTGTTGTGTTTGGTTCATGTGTCACCAAGAGTTGTGTGTGGTTCAGTTGAGTCATTATGTGTTGTGTGTGGTTCAGTAGTGTCACCATGTGTTGTGTGTGGTTCATATGTCACCATGTGTATTGTGTGGTTCAGTATAGTCATTATGTGTTGTGTGTGGTTCAGTAGTGTCACCATGTGTTATGTGTGGTTCATGTGTCACGATGTGTTGTGTGTGGTTCAGTAGTGTCTTCATGTATTTTGTGTGGTTCAGTAGTGTCTCCATGTATTTTGTGTGGTTCAGTAGTGTCACCATGTGTTGTGTGTGGTTCATGTGTCACAATGTGTTATGTGTGGTTCATGTGTCACCATGTGTTGTGTGTGGTTCAGTACAGTCATTATGTGTTGTGTGTGGTTCAGTAGTGTCACCATGTGTTATGTGTGGTTAATGTGTCACCATGTGTTGTGTGTGGTTCATGTGTCACCAAGAGTTGTGTGTGGTTCAGTAGAGTCATTATGTGTTGTGTGTGGTTCAGTAGTGTCACCATGTGTTGTGTGCGGTTCATGTGTCCCACATGTGTTTTGTGTGGTTCAGTAGTGTCTCCATGTGTTGTGTGTGGTTCAGTAGTGTCACCGTGTGTTGTGTGTGGTTCATGTGTCTCCATGTGTTGTGTGTGGTTCATGTATTTCCATGTGTTGTGTGTGGTTCAGTAGTGTCTCCATGTATTGTGTGTGGTTCAGTAGTGTCACCATGTATTGTGTGTGGTTCAGTAGTGTCACCGTGTGTTGTGTGTGGTTCATGTGTCTCCATGTGTTGTGTGTGGTTCATGTATTTCCATGTGTTGTGTGTGGTTCAGTAGTGTCTCCATGTTTGTGTGTGGTTCAGTAGTGTCACCATGTATTGTGTGTGGTTCAGTAGTGTCTCCATGTGTTGTGTGTGGTTCAGTAGTGCCTCCATGTGTTGTCTGTGTTTCATGTGTCCCCATGTGTTGTGTGTAGGTCATGTGTCTCAAAGTGTTTGTGTTTGGTTCATGTGTCCCCATGTGTTATGTGTGGCTCAGTAGTGTGACCATGTATTGTGTGTAGTTCATGTGTCACCATGTGTATTGAGTGGTTCATGTGTCACGATGTGTTGTGTGTGGTTCAGTAGTGTCACCATGTGTTGTGTGTGGTTCAGTAGTGTCCTCATGTAGTTGTGTGGTTCAGTAGTGTCTCCATGTATTTTGTGTGGTTCAGTAGTGTCACCATGTGTTGTGTGTGGTTCATGTTCACCATGTGTTGTGTGTGGTTCATCAGTGTCACCATGTGTTGTGTGTGGTTCATGTGTCACCAAGTGTTGTGTGTGGTTCAGTAGTGTCACCATGTGTTGTGTGTGGTTCAGTAGTGTCTCTTTATGTTGTGTGTGGTTCAGTAGTGCCTCATGTGTTGTTTTGTGAGGTTCATGTGTCCCCATGTGTTTTTATGTGGATCATGTGTCACCATATGTTGTGTATGTTTCAGCAGTGTCCCTATGTGTACGTGTGGTTCTGAAGTGTCACCATGTATTGTGTGTGGTTCAGTAGTGTCACCATGTGTTGTGTGTGGTTTCATGTGTCCCATGTGTTGTGTGTGGTTTCAGTAGTGTCTCCATGGTGTTGTGTGGTTCAGTAATGTCACCGTGTGTTGTGTTTGGTTCATGTATTTCCATGTGTTGTGTGTGGTTCAGTATTGTCTCCATGTAATGTTTGTGGTTCAGTAGTGTCACCATGTGTTGTGTGTATTTCAGTAGTGTCACCATGTGTAGTGTGGTTCATGTGTCACCATGTGTAGTGTGGTTCATGTGTCACCATGTATTTGTGTGTTCAGTACAGTCCATTATGTGTTGTGTGTGGTTCAGTAGTGTCACCATGTGTTATGTGTGGTTAATGTGTCACCATGTGTTGTGTGTGGTTTNGTGTGGTTCAGTAGTGTCACCATGTGTTGTGTGTGGTTCAGTAGTGGCTCCATGTGTTGTGTGTGGTTCAGTAGTGCCTCCATGTGTTGTCTGTGGTTCATGTGTCCCCATGTGTTGTGTTCAGGTCATGTGTCTCCAAGTGTTGTGTTTGGTTCATGTGTCACCAAGAGTTGTGTGTGGTTCAGTAGAGTCATTGTGTGTTGTGTGTGGTTCAGTAGTGTCACCATGTGTTGTGTGTGGTTCATATGTCACCATGTGTATTGTGTGGTTCAGTATAGTCATTATGTGTTGTGTGTGGTTCAGTAGTGTCACCATGTGTTATGTGTGGTTCATGTGTCACGATGTGTTGTGTGTGGTTCAGTAGTGTCACCATGTGTTGTGTGTGGTTCAGTAGTGTCTTCATGTATTTTGTGTGGTTCAGTAGTGTCTCCATGTATTTTGTGTGGTTCAGTAGTGTCACCATGTGTTGTGTCTGGTTCATGTTTCACCATGAGTTGTGTGTGGTTCAGTAGTGTCACCATGTGTTGTGTGTGGTTCATGTGTCACAATGTGTTATGTGTGGTTCATGTGTCACCATGTGTTGTGTGTGGTTCAGTACAGTCATTATGTGTTGTGTGTGGTTCAGTAGTGTCACCATGTGTTATGTGTGGTTAATGTGTCACCATGTGTTGTGTGTGGTTCATGTGTCACCAAGAGTTGTGTGTGGTTCAGTAGAGTCATTATATGTTGTGTGTGGTTCAGTAGTGTCACCATGTGTTGTGTGCGGTTCGTGTGTCCCACATGTGTTTTGTGTGGTTCAGTAGTGTCTCCATGTGTTGTGTGTGGTTCAGTAGTGTCACCATGTGTTGTGTGTGGTTCATGTGTCTCCATGTGTTGTGTGTGGTTCATGTATTTCCATGTGTTGTGTGTGGTTCAGTAGTGTCTCCATGTATTGTGTGTGGTTCAGTAGTGTCACCATGTATTGTGTGTGGTTCAGTAGTGTCTCCATGTGTTGTGTGTGGTTCAGAAGTGCCTCCATGTGTTGTCTGTGTTTCATGTGTCCCCATGTGTTGTGTGTAGGTCATGTGTCTCAAAGTGTTTGTGTTTGGTTCATGTGTCCCCATGTGTTATGTGTGGCTCAGTAGTGTCACCATGTATTGTGTGTAGTTCATGTGTCACCATGTGTATTGAGTGGTTCATGTGTCACGATGTGTTGTGTGTGGTTCAGTAGTGTCACCATGTAGTTTGTGTGGTTCAGTAGTGTCTCCATGTATTTTGTGTGGTTCAGTAGTGTCACCATGTGTTGTGTGTGGTTCATGTTTCACCATGTGTTGTGTGTGGTTCATTAGTGTCACCATGTGTTGTGTGTGGTTCATGTGTCACCAAGTGTTGTGTGTGGTTCAGTAGTGTCACCATGTGTTGTGTGTGGTTCAGTAGTGTCTCTTTATGTTGTGTGTGGTTCAGTAGTGCCTCCATGTGTTTTGTGAGGTTCATGTGTCCCCATGTGTTTTATGTGGATCATGTGTCACCATATGTTGTGTATGTTTCAGCAGTGTCACTATGTGTAGCGTGTGGTTCTGAAGTGTCACCATGTGTTGTGTGTGGTTCAGTAGTGTCACCATGTGTTGTGTGTGGTTCATGTGTTCCCATGTGTTGTGTGTGGTTCAGTAGTGTCTCCATGTGTTGTGAGTGGTTCAGTAATGTCACCATGTGTTGTGTCTGGTTCATGTTTCACCATGAGTTGTGTGTGGTTCAGTAGTGTCACCATGTGTTGTGTGTGGTTCATGTGTCACAATGTGTTATGTGTGGTTCATGTGTCACCATGTGTTGTGTGTGGTTCAGTACAGTCATTATGTGTTGTGTGTGGTTCAGTAGTGTCACCATGTGTTATGTGTGGTTAATGTGTCACCATGTGTTGTGTGTGGTTCATGTGTCACCAAGAGTTGTGTGTGGTTCATGTGTCACCAAGAGTTGTGTGTGGTTCAGTAGAGTCATTATGTGTTGTGTGTGGTTCAGTAGTGTCACCATGTGTTGTGTGCGGTTCATGTGTACCACATGTGTTTTGTGTGGTTCAGTAGTGTCTCCATGTGTTGTGTGTGGTTCAGTAGTGTCACCGTGTGTTGTGTGTGGTTCATGTGTCTCCATGTGTTGTGTGTGGTTCATGTATTTCCATGTGTTGTGTGTGGTTCAGTAGTGTCTCCATGTATTGTGTGTGGTTCAGTAGTGTCACCATGTATTGTGTGTGGTTCAGTAGTGTCTCCATGTGTTGTGTGTGGTTCAGTAGTGCCTCCATGTGTTGTCTGTGTTTCATGTGTCCCCATGTGTTGTGTGTAGGTCATGTGTCTCAAAGTGTTGTGTTTGGTTCATGTGTCCCCATGTGTTATGTGTGGCTCAGTAGTGTCACCATGTATTGTGTGTAGTTCATGTGTCACCATGTGTATTGAGTGGTTCATGTGTCACGATGTGTTGTGTGTGGTTCAGTAGTGTCACCATGTGTTGTGTGTGGTTCAGTAGAGTCTTCATGTATTTTGTGTGGTTCAGTAGTGTCTCCATGTATTTTGTGTGGTTCAGTAGTGTCACCATGTGTTGTGTGTGGTTCATGTTTCACCATGTGTTGTGTGTGGTTCATTAGTATCACCGTGTGTTGTGTGTGGTTCATGTGTCACCAGTGTTTGTGTGGTTTCAGTAGTGTCACCATGTGTTGTGTGTGGTTCAGTAGTGTCTCTTTATGTTGTGTGGGTTCAGTAGTGCCTCCATGTGTTTTGTGAGGTTCATGTGTCCCCATGTTTTTATGTGGATCATGTGTCACCATGTGTTGTGTATGGTTTCAGCAGTGTCCTATGTTAGAGTGTGGTTCTGAGTGTCACCATGTGTTGTGTGTGGTTCAGTAGTGTCACCATGTGTTTGTGTGGTTCATGTGTTCCCATGTGTTGTGTGTGGTTCAGTAGTGTCTCCATGTGTTGTGAGTGGTTCAGTAATGTCACCATGTGTTGTGTCTGGTTCATGTTTCACCATGAGTTGTGTGTGGTTCAGTAGTGTCACCATGTTTGTGTGTGGTTCATGTGTCACAATGTGTTATTGTGGGTTCATGTGTCACATGTGTTGTGTGGGTTCAGTACAGTCATTATTTGTTGTGTGTGGTTCAGTAGTGTCACCATGTGTTATGTGTGGTTAATGTGTCACCATGTGTTGTGTGTGGTTCATGTGTCACCAAGAGTTGTGTGTGGTTCAGAAGAGTCATTATATTTGTGTGTGGTTCAGTAGTGTCACCATGTGTTGTGTGCGGTTCATGTGTCCCACATGTGTTTTTGTTGTTTCAGTGTTTTGTGTGTTCGTAGTGTCGCCATGTGTGTGTGTGGTTCAGTAGTGTCACCGTGTGTTGTGTGTGGTTCATGTGTCTCCATGTGTTGTGTGTGGTTCATGTATTCCATGTGTTGTGTGTGGTTCAGTAGTGTCTCCATGTATTGTGTGTGGTTCAGTAGTGTCACCATGTATTGTGTGTGGTTCAGTAGTGTCCCATGTGTTGTGTGTGGTTCAGTAGTGCCTCCATGTGTTGTCTGTGTTTCATGTGTCCCCATGTGTTGTGTGTAGGTCAGTGTCTCAAGTATTTGTGTTTGGTTCATGTATCCCCATGTGTTATGTGTGGCTCAGTAGTGTCCCATGTATTGTGTGTAGTTCATGTGTCCATGTGTATGAGTGGTTCATGTGTCACGATGTGTTGTGTGTGGTTCAGTAGTGTCACCATGTGTTGTGTGTGGTTCAGTAGTGTCCTCATGTAGTTTGTGTGGTTCAGTAGTGTCTCCATGTATTTTGTGTGGTTCAGTAGTGTCACCATGTGTTGTGTGTGTTAATGTTTCACCATGTGTTTGTTGTGGTTCATAGTGTCACCAAGTGTTGTGTTTGGTTCATGTGTCACCAGAGTTGTGTGTGGTTCAGTTGAGTCATTGTGTGTTGTGTGTAGTTCAGTAGTGTCACCATGTGTTGTATGTGGTTCATATGTCACCATGTGTATTGTGTGGTTCAGTATAGTCATTATGTGGTGTGTGTGGTTCAGTAGGTCACCATGTGTTATGTGTGGTTCATGTGTCACGATGTGTTGTGTGTGGTTCAGTAGTGTCACCATGTGTTGTGTGTGGTTCAGTAGTGTCTTCATGTATTTTGTGTGGTTCAGTAGTGTCTCCATGTATTTTGTGTGGTTCAGTAGTGTCACCATGTGTTGTGTCTGGTTCATGTTTCACCATGAGTTGTGTGTGGTTCAGTAGTCTCACCATGTGTTGTGTGTGGTTCATGTGTCACAATGTGTTGTGTGTGGTTCATGTGTCACCATGTGTTGTGTGTGGTTCAGTACAGTCATTATGTGTTGTGTGTGGTTCAGTAGTGTCACCATGTGTTGTGTGGTTATGTGTCACCATGTGTTGTGTGTGGTTCATGTGTCACCAAGAGTTTGTGTGTGTTTAGTAGAGTCATTATATGTTGTGTGGGTTCAGTAGTGTCACCATGTGTTGTGTGCGGTTCATGTGTCCCACATGTGTTTTGTGTGGTTCAGTAGTGTCTCCATGTGTTGTGTGTGGTTCAGTATGTCACCGTGTGTTGTGTGTGGTTCATGTGTCTCCATGTGTTGTGTGGTTCATGTATTTCCATGTGTTGTGTGTGGTTCAGTAGTGTCTCCATGTATTGTGTGTGGTTCATTAGTGTCACCATGTATTGTGTGTGGTCAGTAGTGTCTCCATGTGTTGTGTGTGGTTCAGAGTGCCTCCATGTGTTGTCTGTGTTTCATGTGTCCCCATGTGTTGTGTGTAGGTCATGTGTCTCAAAGTGTTTGTGTTTGGTTCATGTGTCCCCATGTGTTATGTGTGGCTCAGTAGTGTCACCATGTATTGTGTGTAGTTCATTGTGTCACCATGTGTATTGAGTGGTTCATGTGTCACGATGTGTTGTGTGTGGTTCAGTAGTGTCACCATGTAGTTTTGTGTGGTTCAGTAGTGTCTCCATGTATTTGTGTGGGTTCAGTAGTGTCACCATGTGTTGTGTGTGGTTCATGTTTCACCATGTGTTGTGTGTGGTTCATTAGTGTCACCATGTGTTGTGTGTGGTTCATGTGTCCCAAGTGTTGTGTGTGGTTCAGTAGTGTCACCATGTGTTGTGTGTGGTTCAGTAGTGTCTCTTTATGTTGTGTGTGGTTCAGTAGTGCCTCCATGTGTTTGTGAGTTCATGTGTCCCCATGTGTTTTTGTGGATCATGTGTCACCATATGTTGTATATGTTTCAGCAGTGTCACTATGTGTAGCGTGTGGTTCTGAAGTGTCACCATGTGTTGTGTGTGGTTCAGTGTCACCATGTGTTGTGTGTGGTTCATGTGTTCCCATGTGTTTGTGTGTGGTTCAGTAGTGTCTCCATGTGTTGTGAGTGGTTCAGTAATGTCACCATGTGTTGTGTCTGGTTCATGTTTCACCATGAGTGTGTGTGGTTCAGTAGTGTCACCATGTGTTGTGTGTGGTTCATGTGTCACAATGTGTTATGTGTGGTTCATGTGTCACCATGTGTTGTGTGTGGTTCAGTACAGTCATTATGTGTTGTGTGTGNGTGTATTTCAGTAGTGTCTCAATGTGCTGTGTGTGGTTCAGTAGTGTCACCATGTGTTGTGTGTGGTTCAGTAGTGTCACCATGTGTAGTGTGGTTCATGTGACACCAAGTGTTGTGTGTGGTTCATGTGTCACCATGTGTTGTGTGTGGTTCAGTAGTGTCACCATGTGTTATGTGTGGTTCATGTGTCTCCATGTGTTGTGAGTTGTTCAGTAGTGTCTCCATATGTTGTGAGTTGTTCAGTAGTGTCTCCATGTGTTGTGTGTGGTTCAGTAGTGTCACCATGTGTTGTGTGTGGTTCATGTGTCCCTATGTGTTGTGTGTTGTTCAGTAGTGTCTCATGTGTTGTGTGTGATTCAGTAGTGTCACCATGTGTTGTGTGTGGTTCATGTGTCTCCATGTGTTGTGTGTGGTTCATGTATTTCCATGTGTTGTGTGTGGTTCAGTAGTGTCTCCATGTATTGTGTGTGGTTCAGTAGTGTCTCCATGTATTGTGTGTGGTTCAGTAGTGTCTCCATGTATTGTGTGTGGTGTAGTAGTGTCACCATGTGTTGTTTGTGGTTCAGTAGTGTCACCATGTGTTGTGTGTGGTTCATTAGTTTCACCATGTGTTGTGTGTGGTTCATTAGTGTCTCCATGTGTTGTGTGTGGTTCAGTAGTGTTTCCATGTATTGTTGTTGTTCAGTAGTGTCACCATGTGTTGTGTGTGGTTCAGCAGTGTCAACATGTGTTGTGTGTGGTTCAGAAGTGTCACCGTATGTTGTGTGTGGTTCAGTAGTGTCACCATGTGTTGTGTGTGGGTTTATGTGTCCCCCATGTGTTTTTGTGGTTCAGTAGTGTCTTCATGTGTTGTGTGTAGTTCAGTAGTGTCACCGTGTGTTGTGTGTGGTTCATGTGTGTCCATGTGTTGTGTGTGGTTCATGTGTCTCCATGTGTTGTGTGTGGTTTAGTAGTGTCTCCATGTATTGTGTGTGGTTCAGTAGTGTTTCCATGTGTTGTGTGTATTTCAGTAGTGTCTCCATGTGTTGTGTGTGGTTCATGTGTCCCCACGTGTTGTGTGTAGGTCATGTGTCTCCAGTGTTGTGTTTGGTTCATGTGTCCCCATGTGTGTGTGTGGCTCTGTAGTGTCACATGTGTTGTGTGTGGTTCATGTGTCACCATGTGTATGTGTGGTTCAGTAGAGTCATTATGTGTTGTGTGTGGTTCAGTAGTGTCACCATGTGTTATGTGTGGTTCATGTGTCACTATGTGTTGTGTGTGGTTCAGTAGTGTCACCATGTGTTGTGTGTGGTTCATGTGTCACCAAGTGTTGTGTGTGGTTCAGTAGTGTCACCATGTGTTGTGTGTGGTTCAGTAGTGTCACCATGTGTTGTGTGTGGTTCAGTAGTGTTTCCATGTGTTGCGTGTGGTTCAGAAGTGTCACCATGTGTTGTGTGGGGTTCAGTAGTGTCACCATGTGATGTGTGTGGTTCATGTGTCCCCATGTGTTGTGTGTGCTTCAGTAGTGTCTCCATTTGTTGTGTGTGGTTCAGTAGTGTCACCATGTGATGTGTGTGGTTCATGTGTCCCCATGTGTTGTGTGTGATTCAGTAGTGTCTCCATATGTTGTGTGGGTTTCAGTAGTGTCACCTTGTACTGTGTGTGGTTCATGTGTCTCCATGTGTTGTATGTGGTTCATATGTCTCCATGTGTTGTGTGTGTTGTTCTTGTGTCACAGTGTTTTGTGTGTGGTTCATGTGTCTCCATATGTTGTGTGTGGTTCATGTGTCACAATGTTTTTGTGTGCGGTTCATGTGTTTCCATGTGTTGTGTGTGTGGTTCATATGTCACAATTTTGTGTATGGTTCATGTGTCTCCATGTGTTGTGTGTGGTTCATGTATTTCCATGTGTTGTGTGTGGTTCATGTGTCTCCATTTGTTGTGTGTGGGGTTCATGTGTCACAATGTTTTGTGTGTGGTTCATGTGTCACAATGTTTTGTGTGTGGTTCATGTGTCTCTATGTGTTGTGTGTGTGGTTCTTGTGTCTCCATGTGTTGTGTGTGTTAAGACAGAGGCTATATATGGTTAGACAGGGTGCTGCATGCCCCCCACCACCTTCCGTCAATGCAATACCGTCCTCCAATATCACCTGTCTTTGCGACAGGTGTGTGACAAGGTGGGGGGGGGTCTCCCTTCACAGACCTGTGCGTCAATATATCCCAAGGAAGGTACAGTCTTCTCCAGGTGTTTTACGCGCGTCTATGTGTCTCTAGACACATAGCCCTCTGGAGTGCAATGTATCCCGGGAGATGTGTTGCACTTTGCGAATGTCAGCTGTTTTGCTACATAAGGAAGAAGACGGGATGGTTAACGTGTACTCAGATAAGTGAGTGCGATTGGTTGTCGCACTCTCTCTCATTCTCTCAAGGATGAGAGAGAGAGAGAGAGAGAGAGAGAGAGAGAGAGAGAGAGAGAGAGGAGAGAGAGAGAGAGAGAGAGAGAGAGAGAGAGAGAGAGCCAGAGGTGCCACACAGTCAGTTGTGTCCCAGCCACCGAGCAGGCCAGACCGTCGCAGGTCTTGCAGTGATAGATGCCACACACGTGGCCTTCTGGCACCTGCCTTGTGACACCTGTCATACGCTTGACACCCCCATAGCAGCCATGACACCCCAAGTGACATCAACACCAAATGTCTTGAAAATCACAATTAGTTAATCGATTTCCCTCTCACAACAGAGAGAAAATTTTCACAACCATCTCTAATCTATCACAACATGTGTTGTACAACCTACAGTGACGCAGGAGGATATATAGTGCCACAACTGTGTGTTACAACTGGTGTTACAACTGTGTGTTACAACTGTGGAGAGCAAGATGGGGGGATTCTTAGGAAACTTGTTAGAGGCTGTGACCAGGCGGAAGACAGTCGACCCTCCAGCTCCTGGACTCAACCAAGACCTCAGTCTGGTCGACCTGGCGGCTCTCGGTAGGTCGACCTATCCCACAAATATTCCAGCCTAGCCACCTGTTTTAGTACTACCTATAGCAACGATGAGAACCACATATATATATATATATATATATATATAATATATATATATATATATATATATATATATATATAATATTATATATATATATATATGTATATATATATATATTATATATATATATATATATATATATATATATATATATATATATATATATATATATACCGACAAACAACACAATTAGAAAGTAGGAATCTGTACTATTGAGTTGGTCAAACCGGAAAACTATTTCTTTTGTGTTGCAAATACGAAACTAACCTATCCTAACCTCCCTAGGCCTATTACACGATATATGAGGCCTAATACAGTACATATGTGTGCTATACTAGGCCTAGGAATATTTGTTGTTTGGGTTTTGGCTTCATTTATTTTAAAAGAATTCATGAGTACATAACAATGAAGGTATCTTCAGAAGACCTATATTGGCCCATACGAGGAAGCTCCTATTGGTCTATACGAGGCAGCTCCTATTAGTCTATACGAGGCAGCTCCTATTAGTCTATACGAGGAAGCTCCTATTAGTCTATACGAGGCAGCTCCTATTGGTCTATACGAGGAAGCTCCTATTGGTCTATACGAGGCAGCTCCTATTGGTCTATACGAGACAGCTCCTATTAGTCTATACGAGGCAGCTCCAATTGGCCTATACGGGGAAGCTCCTATTTATAACCACCCAATCACACTCATATACATGTCTAACCTACGCTTGAAACAATCCTTTCTAGTCAATATACTACTCCCTAAAAGCTAAGTATGTATGAATTATGAATATTCACAATAAAACATAACGATAATACATACAATACACAAAAAGGAAAAACAAAAATATAGTAGAATACAGTGTGTTTGGATAATAGAAACATCAGGGGCTGGGTAGGATATACGAGTCTGGACTCTATTGGTTGGTGATCTATGGTTCAATTAACCGGTTATATAATACACGTGGGAAGGATGTGCTGTATCAAGCGAAGGTTAAACATATATAAAAATGCGTTTTGGGTGGTTGTAAATAGGGGGGGGCCGCCTCGTTTGGACCAGCATAGACCTACCGTAGCACTAAAGTGTTAAGTTGGTTCTTATATGCTTTTAACACTCTTCCAAGTAAATTTTGTTTTACTTAGTTATTTGTTATGGATTCCATACACCCATCCCTTGGAGAGGGGTGGAGGTGGACCCAATACCCATCCCCTGGGGAGGTGGTGGACCCCATACCCATCTCTTGGGAGGTGGTGGACCCCATACCTATCCCTTTGGGCGGTGGTGGACACCCATGCCCATTCCATAGGGGGTGGTGGACCCCATACTTGACCCTTTGTGGGTGGTGGACCCCATACCCATCCCTTAGGAGGTAGTGGACCCATACACATCCCCTTGGGTTTAGCTGGATCCCATAACTAACTCATGGGTGGCAGTAGACCCCATACCCATCCCTTGGGCGGTGGTGGACCCCATACCCATTTCATGGGGGTAGTGGACCCCATACCCATCCCTTGGGCGGTGGTGGACCCCATATCCATCCCTTAGGCGGGTGGTGGACCCCATACCTATCCCCTGGGGAGGTGGTGGACCCCATACCCATCTTCTGAGAGGTGGTGGACCCCATTCCCATCCCTTGGAGGGTGGTGGACCCCATACACATACTTTGAGGGGTGGTGGACCCCATACCCATCCCTTGGGTGGTGGTGGACCCCATACCCATCTTCTGAGGGGTGGTGGACCCCATTCCCATCCCTTGGGTGGTGGTGGACCCCATACCCAACTTCTGAGGGGTGGTGGACCCCATTCCCATCCCTTGGGTGGTGGTGGACCCCATACCCATCTTCTGAGGGGTGGTGGACCCCATTCCCATCCCTTGAGTGGTGGTGGACCCCATACCCATCTTCTGAGGGGTTGTAATAAATCGTAATATCACCATTGTAATACCTCGTTTACTTTAACATGTTATATGTACACTGAACACTGTACACTCCTCTTTCTCTCTCCACTTAATAGCCCAGCAAAACACTATTAAATGGACCAGTATGACCCCTCACTGGACTGTCACATATATAAGCTGAATATTAAATGAGGACATCACAAGGAATAGGGATTATTAATTTTCTTACCTTTATACACTGCCACCACCTTCCAAATGAATGAATGTGTCTATAATTATTGGTCCCCAGGAAGGAAGGGACTCGATAATCAGGGAACTCAACGGACCAGTGATTGAATTTGAATGGATTAATACTTTAGTCTTACTGAACTGAACGGGAGATTCTCGATTGACTTTATTATTCCTAAGATGGAGAAACACAGGGGAATTTCTAACACAGCACATGAAAATCACATGAATAGATAACACCGTCAATAAACACAAGGGGACAGATAACTCACCAAAATGACATTAACATTATTTTATTATTGAACTGTATATTTAAATCACAATTGAAATATAGTCTACTCTAATAACACCTACCAAAAAGAAGGGCAATGGATAGTAATTACTGACATACAAGAACAGTGGAGCACAATTACCTTTCAATACTGCAACTTGCCAAATGATGTTGAATGGCTGTCCGCAGGTCAGTTGACCTGTACCTTTAAGTTGAACTCCCCAGACACACTAACTGTTCTTACAAAAAAACGCTTAACATTGGAACAAGGCTCCACCCCCTAGTTCCTAGGCCCACATTACTCCGCCTATCCCAAGCCTATGGCCAATGGATTTAAACATGACTCGGTGATCTAGAGACCGGCCAATGGCATGGCAGGCACTCCTGAGACTGCCTTTCTACTCAACCAATGAGCGCAGAGTGTCACTCTCAGACCAGACAACTCTTGACTAGCTCCGCCCCCTAGGCCCTGGGACAATAGGCCTGCTCTAAAAGTGTTGTTTTACTCCTGTAGGCTCCTGAACCATTCCCACGGTACCAACAGGAAAACCCAACGGTCCCACTGGCTACTCAAAACTTGAGAACACAAGTTTATGGCCTTGGTGGTACTGTAGGCGAGGGAAGCAAGTGGCTTCAAGCTATTATGACCCACTGGTCAGACCCTTGACAAAAGATGGGATGGCCCACGGGAGGAGGGGAGAAAGGGAGAAGGGAGAAGGGAGAAGGGAGAACCAATGATCTAAGTGCCAGATCATTACAACTCCCCCTCCTCGGAAATTAAGAAATTTGTGTGTAAAGAAATTTACAAACACTTTTCTTATCCAAAACCCTGACCTATCATTATCATTACTCCACAAACAACATTTAACTCAACAATAAATGAACCATTGCCTCAACCAAAAGAAATAATTATCTAATCCTAACTAATAATGGCAAACAAATAGAAACCAATAATGTTTTCCTCCAGAACAAAAATAATGGCACCCCCAAAGGTGTGCCATTATGCACGTATAAATAAAAGCAAACACAGCAATAATACATAACACATAAGGACAGAGACCGTCTCTAATCCTGGCTGTCCACTCGGATGCAGCCCTGTACCCTTCCAACTACCTGGAAGACAAAACATCCTATACCTGTCTTGATATAGAAACCAAATCCAAACCTAACAACAATCACTAGCTAAAAACAGCCGATAGCCTTCCGCTATCCCCTTATTCCACCTGGAACAAAAATCAAACACATCACATCACATAGAAAAAATATTAAAAAGAATCAATGTCATCAAAATTAAAAAAAATTATAAAATTCTATCAAAATAGAGGAATACTACCTCCCAGGGACCCAGTGTCCCACACCTGTGGCAACTGCCTACTTCCACAGCGTATCCATATCCTTAAACCTAAAGAAAATACACAAAAAAATATTTTTTTATTAAAAAAAAAAATTCATGTCCACAGACATGTCTCTAACCAACAACAACAGCGGGTGAACACATTTTTCAGACTGTGTACCACACCTTATTGTTCAGTAATCCACAAAAAAAAAATAAAATATATAATATCAGTATCTAGGATCTAGAAAAATCTAGATAAAGTTCCCCACTGATCAACGTTTCTAGAGAACTACTAGATGGTTCTCAAAACAGTTCACTCAAACAACTTTCTAGAGACAAGGTAATTTTCTAGTAACAATTTCTAGATGTTCACTTTCTAGATTTCTTTTTCTATTTCACTAGTTCTAGTTTTCAACATTTAATACTGTTCCAGAGAGCTTTCCGAAGGTGTACAGAGGTGTTACTATCAGATGGAAAATTAAAAAAAGTCGAACTAACTGTTCCGAGTTAACACAGTTTACTATATTACTTATAATTCATTTTATATTATACTTTTCTATACAGAAGTTCTATCGTTCGGTCCTGGTGACATCTCGTTGCTGTAGATTCCGGCGACTACCTCAAGTTGCTTGAAGATCCTGGTCATCTGGACGTACCATTTCCGGCCTCGGCCAACTACGGACAGTACAGGGGGTCTTGTACTACCTGCACCTGACTTGAGTGACAGCTGACAGCTGGCGGCTGTCAGCTCAGGTGGACCCCGCTAACAGGAACCCGGGTTCACCTCTTCTTATCGCTTCCCAAACAGTCATGATGGATTGTTGTTAACCATGGCTGCCACAGTAGAGCACAGCTTCGACGTGTCATGATGTCTCGCGTTGGTAGTGAGGTTCGAGTGGCGTTGAAGAGGATGGCATGGTGACAGGACAGGTGGGCCCTGCCTCACCTCCTGGGCGACGTCATCTACCGACGTTTACTTGTTATCCCGGTACTACTGGGCCGGTACACCTTCCGTGCAACCCTCGTGCAGCTGAGCTTGGGCCGAGGTACAGGGTTGTACCTCCTCTGGCGAAACAGCAGCACTTTGTAGGGGGTAGTGCTGTTCGTACCCGGGACCGCCTTGTTGCCTCTTCGTTTCCACAGACGACGCAACCGCAGGTTTTGAGAGAGCTTAAAGTCGTTGCAATTAGCGTTCCTCTTCGTAGACCACTCGTCTTCCACTTCCGGTTTTTCCACAGTCTTGACTACGCGGCTGGTGGGTTTGGTTGGTGACCTTGAGACAGCTAGCCCACGGCTGTGATGACGACTGACTCTGCTCAGTGAAGACAGCATGGCTGGACTGGGACAACCTCGTTAGTGACGTGAGGTGTCGGCTGGGTGACTGTACGCCAGTCACCCCTTCCGGATAACCAATTGACGAGTTACCGGGTACAAAAGCGGGAGGACTTTATGTAACGTGCCTCAGACCCCGATCTTATCAGACAGGTGGGTCATCCCATCTTTCGTGAAGGGTCTGACCAGTGGGTCATAACAGCTTGAAGCCACTTGCTTCCCTCGCCTACAGTACCACCAAGGCCATAAACTTGTGTTCTCAAGTTTCGAGTAGCCAGCGGGACCGTTGGGTTTTCCTGTTGGTACCGTGGGAATGGTTCAGGAGCCTACGGGAGTAAAACATCACTTTTAGAGCAGGCCTATTGTCCCAGGGCCTAGGGGGCGGAGCTAGTCAAGAGTTGTCTGGTCTGAGAGTGACACTCTGCGCTCATTGGTTGAGTAGAAAGGCAGTCTCAGGAGTGCCTGCCATGCCATTGGCCGGTCTCTAGATCACCGAGTCATGTTTAAATCCATTGGCCATAGGCTTGGGATAGGCGGAGTAATGTGGGCCTAGGAACTAGGGGTGGAGCCTTGTTCCAATGTTAAGCGTTTTTTTGTAAGAACAGTTAGTGCGTCTGGGGAGTTCAACTTAAAGGTACAGGTCAACTGACCTGCGGACAGCCATTCAACATCATTTGGCAAGTTGCAGTATTGAAAGGTAAATGTGCTCCACTGTTCTTGTATGTCAGTAATTACTATCCATTGCCCTTCTTTTTGGTAGGTGTTATTAGAGTAGACTATATTTCAATTGTGATTTAAATATACAGTTCAATAGTAAAATAATGTTAATGTCATTTTGGTGAGTTATCTGTCCCCTTGTGTTTATTGACGGTGTTATCTATTCATGTGATTTTCATGTGCTGTGTTAGAAATTCCCCTGTGTTTCTCCATCTTAGGAATAATAAAGTCAATCGAGAATCTCCTGTTCAGTTCAGTAAGACTAAAGTATTAATCCATTCAAATTCAATCACTGGTCCGTTGAGTTCCCTGATTATCGAGTCCCTTCCTTCCTGGGGACCAATAATTATAGACACATTCATTCATTTGGAAGGTGGTGGCAGTGTATAAAGGTAAGAAAATTAATAATCCCTATTCCTTGTGATGTCCTCATTTAATATTCAGCTTATATACGTGACAATCCAGTGAGGGGTCATACTGGTCCGTTTAATAGTGTTTTGCTGGGCTATTAAGTGGAGAGAGAAAGAGGAGTGTACAGTGTTCAGTGTACATATGACATGTTAAAGTAAACGAGGTATTACAATGGTGATATTACGATTTATTACAATGGTGGCAGCGGTGGGATAAATCGTATGTGTATATTGTGGGAATGTGTATATAATTATTGGTCCCCAGGAAGGAAGGGACTATATATTTCCCATCCCTTGGGTGGTGGTGGACCCCATACCCCTAGCTTGGCTCCCTTGAGGAAGATATCTCATAGTGAAGAGTGATTACTTTAGCCCTCAAGGGAGAGGTGATAACACTACCCCTCAAGGGAGAGGTGATAACACTACCCCTCAAGGGAGAGGTGATAACACTACCCCTCAAGGGAGAGGTGATAACACTACCCCTCAAGGGAGAGGTGATTACACTACCCCTCAAAGGTGAGGTGATTACACTACCCCTCAAGGGTGAGGTGATTACACTACCCCTCAATGGTGAGGTGATAACACTACCCCTCAAGGGTGAGGTGATAACACTACCCCTCAAGGGAGAGGTGATAACACTACCCCTCAAGGGAGAGGTGATTACTCTACCCCTCAAAGGTGAGGTGATAACACTACCCCTCAAGGGTGAGGTGATTACACTACCCCTCAAGGGTGAGGTGATTACACTACCCCTCAAAGGTGAGGTGATTACACTACCCCTCAAGGGTGAGGTGATTACACTACCCCTCAAGGGTGAGGTGATTACACTACCCCTCAAGGGTGAGGTGATTACACTACCCCTCAAGGGTGAGGTGATTACACTACCTCAAGGGAGAGGTGATTACACTACCCTCAAGGGTGAGGTGATAACACTACCCCTCAAGGGTGAGGTGATTACACTACCCCTCAAGGGTGAGGTGATAACACTACCCCTCAATGGTGAGGTGATTACACTACCCCTCAAGGGTGAGGTGATTACCCTACCTCTCAAGGGTGAGGTGATTACACTACCCCTCAAGGGTGAGGTGATTACACTACCTCTCAAGGTGAGGTGATTACACTACCTCTCAAGGGTGAGGTGATTACTCTACCCCTGAAAGGTGAGGCGATTACACTAACCCTCAAGGGTGAGGTGATAACACTACCCCTCAAGGTGAGGTGATTACACTAACCCTCAATGGTGAGGTGATTACACTACCTCTCAAGGGTGAGGTGATTACACTACCTCTCAAGGGTGAGGTGATTACACTACCCCTCAAGGGTGAGGTGATTACACTACTTCTCAAGGGAGAGGTGATTACACTACCCCTCAAAGGAGAGGTGATTACACTAACCCTCAAGGGTGAGGTGATTACACTACCCTTCAAAGGTTAGGTGATTACACTACCCCTCAAGGAAAGGTGATTACACTACCCCTCAAGGAGAGGTGATTACACTACCCCTCAAGGGTGAGGTGATTACACTACTCTCAAGGGTGAGGTGATTACACTACCCTCAAGGGTTAGGTGATTACACTACCCCTCAAGGGAGAGGTGATTACACTACCTCTCAAGGTAGAGGTGATTACTCTACCCCTGAAAGGTGAGGCGATTACACTAACCCTCAAGGGTGAGGTGATGACATTTCCCCTCAAGGATGAGGTGATTACACTACCCCTTAAGGGTGAGGTGATTACATACCCTAAAGAGTGAGGTGATTACACTACCCCTCAAGGGTGAGGTGATACACTACCCTCAAGGGAGAGGTGATTACTCACACCCTCAAAGGTGAGGTGATTACACTAACCCTCAAGGGTGAGGTGATTACACTACCCTTCAAGGGTGAAGTGATAACATTTCCCCTCAAGGGTGAGTGATTACACTACCCCTCAAGGGAGAGGGGATTACACTACCCTCAAGGGTGAGGTGATTACACTACCTCTCAAGGGCGAGGTGACAACTTTACCCCTCAAAGGGAGGTGACAACTTTACCCATCAAGGGGGAGGTGACAACTTTTACCCATCAAGGGCGAGGTGACAATTTACCCCTGAGGGCGAGGTGACAACTTTACCCCTGAAGGGCGAGGTGACAACTTTACCATCAANCTATTCCTCTAGATCAGTTTCAGTAGCATTCAGTGAGTTAAGATAAGACTGACTTGCTGATTTAACTTGATCAAACTTAAGATTAGCTACTCTCACTGATGATTCTAGTAAATAGTAATCAATGGGAGTTGCCTTGGACAAATCATCAGACTTATTGATTAGTCTAGTTAAATGGCCTTTGAGGCCGATATAGGTTCTCCTTAATTGCTCAGGAGTAGCCATGTTAGCTTTAAGTCCAAATTTCATAGGACTTGATTGAATATTACTAATGAAGCTGGGAAATTTGTTCATTAGTTGATAATTAATATTGAGTATAGCCTGAGTTCTGGCTAAATTAAACTCTACCTCACTTTGAGGTTAAATGTCCCTACCTAACAAGTATATAGCTAAAGATTTTGAGTGGTGTCTGCATGTCACCATTAACTTTCGTCCGGCTAGCCCATCATTATCACCATTAGATGTAATGGTGATCATACAGCAACACTCAAAACCACACACAAAAATGAATACACAGATAATTGATATGGGAGCACTCTAATCAGAGTTACTGTAATGTTGAATCCCACCCTTGCTAGGGTCAGCACAAAAATATAATGCATGTACTACTCATTAGTACAGGACTAATTGTAAGAATTTCTTGGGTTGTATCCAGTTCTAAGAGACCAAAATGTTGTTTTGATTTCTGAGAACAGATACAGTTTAATGGTAATTGGTATGTAACCAGTTCGATAAGACCAAAATGTTGTTCTGGTCTGAGAACTGATATAGATTAATTGATTAGTAATCATCCGGTTCGAAGAGACCAAAATGTTGCGTATCTGGGGCTTGAACTTAGAAATTAATTGTTTAATTATTAAATTAAAATAAATCGAAGGACCACCCGCTTTTGAGAAAAGAGGGAAAACAAATAAAATTGATAATTAGAATGACACCAGAGAACCAGTGTCTATGGATAAACATTCAATGGATATTCACTTGAATAATGAAGACTGTAATTATTGATTAAAGTCAAAGCCTCAAATATCAACATTGGGGGGTTATTTCTAGAAATTCATATATATCTAGGAACCAGTGTGGTTCGTCACTAGTTCATTATGCATGGTTATTATAATAAATCTAACTACAACATACAAATATATGGTAATCAAATTGTATTAATTTCAGATCATATTATAGAAGCAATAATTGAATTGAATAAATTTATAAGAAATAAAGGTCTTAGCTGTAAGACGATTTCTAACGCCAGTTCATCACTCGTCCTCGTGATCACAGAATCCCCATAGATAAATGACTCGAGGTAAAACACGATGGATGACAAACTTGTTGACGTCTCAAATACACGCTGTAATACAAGAAATATAAAGTAGCAATTGACTAGGCTACAAAATTGTGCTCATATATTCATGAAGCTAAACTGAGTAATAAATATTACTAACGTTTGGTTGTGTTTAATCGCTCATCCTAACGACAAACTACTCACTAAGGCTCTAAACTACTCTGATGCATCCGACTAGATAGAAAACCTGTGAGCGTAACCGAGTACTAAGGTTTGCCGAGAGGAGCGTCTGCTGGACTCAGTGTTCACTGCCGTGCACACTCAAATTACGGTCCGGATGGTAATTGTAGACGCTGGGTTCACTATTGAGGCACTAGAGAACACTGGCAAGTAAATTCCACTTATTAATTGAGTGTCGACGTAATTCTTATCGACAAGAATTCTCAATTATGCCACGTGTTCCACCACGCTGTCTCGCGTGCCTGCCTTGTTGGTGTCGTGAAAGCGTAATGGCGTCTCCCTCTCCCCGCTCTCGCATTCACCACGGAAATTATTAAACTCAAACTATTCTTTCCCGCGTAATTATGGATGAAAATGCGATAATATGAACTGGGTTAAAATTATAGGGAATTAATAATTATAATATCCTCGCTAAATGATTTCTAGCGAGAAATGGAGATAATATTTATACTTCTCCAGAGCATTCAAACGTAACAGAATAAAAACTGTTACTGAATAATTTTAATTAATAACTCTTGATTTACATTATCAGGAGTAAAATTATAGCAATATGCTCAGATTAATTTATAACAACAACATGGTTAGTAGTGTTAAGAGCTACTGCAAATGTAATTAATATTAATTTATCATAAGATAATAATGGATGATAAGTGTTGGAAATTTCCAACATGTGTGGTTCAGTAGTGTCTCCATGTGTTGTGTGTGGTTCAGTAGTGTCTCCATGTGTTGTGTGTGGATCAGTAGTGTCACCATGTGTTGTGTGTTGTTCAGTAGTGTCTCCATTTTTTGTGTGTGGTTCAGTAGTGTCACCATGTGTTGTGTGTGGTTTATGTGTCTCCATGTGTTGTGTGTGGTTCATGGATTTCCATGTGTTGTGTGTGGTTCATATGTCTCCATGTGTTGTGTGTGTGGTTCATGTGTCACAAGGTTTTGTGTGTTTTCATGTATCACCATGTGTTGTGTGTGGTTCATGAATTTCCATGTGTTGTGTGTGGTTCAGTAGTGTCTCCATGTATTGTTTGTGGTTCAGTAGTGTCACCATGTGTTGTGTGTATTTCAGTAGTGTCTCAATGTGTTGTGTGTGATTCAGTAGTGTCACCATGTGTTGTGTGTGGTTCAGTAGTGTCACCATGTGTAGTGTGGTTCAGGTGACACCAAGTGTTGTGTGTGATTCAGTAGTGTCAACATGTGTTGTGTGTGGTTCAGTAGTGTCACCATGTGTAGTGTGGTTCAGGTGACACCAAGTGTTGTGTGTGGTTCATGTGTCACCATGTGTTGTGTGTGGTTCAGTAGTGTCACCATGTGTTATGTGTTTTTCATGTGTCTCCATGTGTTGTGAGTTGTTCAGTAGTGTCTCCATATGTTGTGAGTTGTTCAGTAGTTTCTCCATGTGTTGTGTGTGGTTCAATAGTGTCACAATGTGTTGTGTGTGGTTCATGTGTCCCTATGAGCTGTGTGTTGTTCAGTAGTGTCTGCATATGTTTTGTGTGATTCAGTAGTGTCACCATGTGTTGTGTGTGGTTCATGTGTCTCTATGTGTTGTGTGTGGTTCATGTATTTCCATGTGTTGTGTGTGATTCAGTAGTGTCTCCATGTATTGTGTGGTTCAGTAGTGTCTCCATGTGTTGTGTGTGGTTCAGTAGTGTCACCATGTATTATGTGTGGTTCAGTAGTGTCTCCATGTGTTGTGTGTGGTTCAGTAGTGTCTCCATGTGTTGTGTGTGGTTCAGTAGTGTCACAGTATGTTGTGTGTGGTTCAGTAGTGTCTCCATGTGTTGTGTTTATTTCAGTAGTGTCTCAATGTGTTGTGTGTGTTTCAGTAGTGTCACCATGTGTTGTGTGTGGTTCAGTAGTGTCACCATGTGTGTGGTTCATGTGTCACCAAGTGTTGTGTGTGGTTCATGTGTCACCATGTGTTGTGTGTGGTTCAGTAGTGTCATCATGTGTTGTGTGTGGTTCAGTAGTGTCTCCATGTGTTGTGTGTGGTTCATGTGTCCCCATGTGTTGTGTGTGGGTCAGTAGTGTCTCCATGTGTTGTGAGTGGTTCAGTAATGTCACCGTGTGTTGTGTGTGGTTCATGTCTTTCCATGTGTTATGTGTGGTTCAGTAGTGTCTCCGTGTATTGTGTGTGGCTCAGTAGTGTCACCATGTGTTGTGTGTGGTTCAGTAATGTTTCCATGTGTTGTGTGTGGTTCAGTAGTGTCTCCATGTGTTGTGTGTGGTTCAGTAGTGTCACCATATGTTGTGTGTGGTTCAGTAGTGTCTCCATGTGTTGTGTGTGGTTCAGTAGTGTCTCCATGTGTTGTGTGTGGATCAGTAGTGTCACCATGTGTTGTGTGTTGTTCAGTAGTGTCTCCATTTTTTGTGTGTGGTTCAGTAGTGTCACCATGTGTTGTGTGTGTTTATGTGTCTCCATGTGTTGTGTGTGGTTCATGGATTTCCATGTGTTGTGTGTGGTTCATATGTCTCCATGTGTTGTGTGTGTGGTTCATGTGTCACAAAGTTTTGTGTGTTTATTCATGTATCTCCATGTGTTGTGTGTGGTTCATGTATTTCCATGTGTTGTGTGTGGTTCAGTAGTGTCTCCATGTATTGTTTGTGGTTCAGTAGTGTCACCATGTGTTGTGTGTATTTCAGTAGTGTCTCAATGTGTTGTGTGTAATTCAGTAGTGTCACCATGTGTAGTGTGGTTCATGTGACACCAAGTGTTGTGTGTGGTTCATGTGTCACCATGTGTTGTGTGTGGTTCAGTAGTGTCACCATGTGTTATGTGTGGTTCATGTGTCTCTATGTGTTGTGTGTGGTTCATGTATTTCCATGTGTTGTGTGTGGTTCAGTAGTGTCTCCATGTATTGTTTGTGGTTCAGTAGTGTCACCATGTGTTGTGTGTATTTCAGTAGTGTCACCATGTGTTGTGTGTATTTCAGTAGTGTCTCAATGTGTTGTGTGTAATTCAGTAGTGTCACCATGTGTAGTGTGGTTCATGTGACACCAAGTGTTGTGTGTGGTTCATGTGTCACCATGTGTTGTGTGTGGTTCAGTAGTGTCACCGTGTGTTATGTGTGGTTCATGTGTCTCCATGTGTTGTGAGTTGTTCAGTAGTGTCTCCATATGTTGTGAGTTGTTCAGTAGTGTCTCCATGTGTGTGTGTGGTTCAGTAGTGTCACCAT